>DWCF01000837.1:0-37840 GCA_018230265.1 Delias oraia
GAGCCCGTGGTATCACTTCGGACGAGCCGGCCCAATTAGTGCGTCCGCATATGCTTCAGCATGGCTCTCCCACGGGTAAAATAATATTACATAAGACGCAAACGTTTCAATTATTATAAGTTACGAAGTGACCACTTTTAACTTTAAACTATATATTTATGTCCAATTTAACAAGAGAATGTAAAAAACTATAGCCAAATGTTAGGAGGTTGCGAAGCGCACTAATGCATCGATCCTGACACAACTGCAATTAAAAAGTTGTTTATTCACACTATTTCAGCATTGTATTCTGTTATGCTCTGACCACGCAGTAGGTACGCCGCGGAGACGAGAGCTTACAAAAACTGATCGTAGTTGTTAACACAGAAGGCAAAAGATCGCGAGGGCGTTCCCACAAGATGGTCGATCAAGTTAAAGACTCGTCATCCTCAAAATTCAACACGGTGAGAGAAAAAATCTTTTAAAAATTGACAATAAATATTTTATGTGATCCTATATTAGATAAAGACTTTCTCATTTTCATCTAAAAACACGCCTCAGATAATATACCCATAACTCGCTTCATTTTCTTCAAACTTTTTCCTACAAAATGAAAGCGATGCACTTAGCCCACATAATGTTACGCAACTGATAACCACAAACAATTAATAGTCGGTAGTACCTGTTTTACACAGGAATCAGCTAATTAAGCATCGGTGTAATATAAGCGATTATTAAGATAACGTTGGACAAACAGTCACGATCGCACAGATGCTATTATCGCTGACATTATTACAGATGAGGCGTACGTAATTAATACAGCGCAAAGGATTAGTTACCCGGGTTGTTTACACCCACTCATTAGTGATGCCACTATGTAATGAAACGTGATACATAAGAGAATATTTTACATTGATAATGTTAATCAGAATCCTGGGTAATATGTAAATATTTCAGGTTTTTATAAAAGATATTTGCTCTTAAAATATACATTTTAATTTCACCTGTGGGAGAGCCATACTAAAGCATATTTCTCATATACTTTATACCGAACTGATACCACGTGCTCACAGAATACTCAGCGTGAATTTGTTGTTGTAATTGAAACGGTGCTCCTACTGTGTTTCATTGAGTGAGTGAGGATGTCCGACGCCCTTAAAAATGCTGCTTAAGCGACACAAAAAGCCGGCAACTCAACCAATGCGCGGACTGTGGCGCGGTTGTCCATGGGAGGAGGTGTTGTATTACTATATAGAAGACCCACCTGTTCCGATGTCCGCTAAACCATAAAAGGAAATGTTAACGTATTACAATTAGCGGACTACGGAGCAGATGGGTATCTCATAATATAATCTATTACTATATTGTTCCGCCATATTACCTGCCATATTCCGTGGTTTAGTTATGTGTTTAGTTACATGCTGATCATTCTGTGAGTGCAAATAGCGCTAACACTAATAAATTATATTAAATAAATGATTTCATACGTTTGACTACTGCACGATGGCGTAGTGAAAATCTAATGCATGCACTTGGAACGGTGTGCACAAATAAGTAACGAGATTTTTAGGAGCCAAATTAGCAAAATTATTCTAATTACATATCTTTTGCCGCCATCTTGTGTCGTTTCTGGCGACAACCGCTGTCATTGTCTAAATTAAACAATTAAATGTGTTTTTAAATTATGAATGTTTACTTCATATGTGTTAAATATCCCTCTCATACTAACGTAATTTTCTTGTTGCGAAAACGAGACAGAACATTGAGAAAATAGTAAATTTTAGCAAAGTTGTTCAAGCAAGGGATGCACTATAATTGTTCATTGATTTTATATTTTACATCAAGAAATAATTTATATGAATAAAAGCGGAATATTACAACAATAATTGTTATCCAATACTGCAACGCCATTTTAAATATAAGAACTTTACAAGAATTTACTGAAATTGTATCAGCAAAAACTATTGCTGCGACTGTCCTAGTTGAGTCAGTAGAAATAGAAAGATTTGCAGAGTAAAGTAAATGAAAATCGTACTATTGAGAAAACAATATTTATGCAATATTTATTTGCTGGAAACACAGTAAGAACAATGCTAGAACAAGATGACATAATATTTTCCTTAAATTCATTGAAGCGCGAACTTGCCTTCTACAAAATTTATTCATGCGAATGAATGTGTTCTTCTATTGAACAAAAAGGTAACTGACTATTTTGAAATATCTTCCATACGCAGTCGTAACTTCTAGTTATGAGACGGTCCTAAGTGGCTAGGTAAAGAAAAATCTTTGATATTGAAAAATACATTACATTATGAAGATTTGACAAAATATTTTACTTGTTGCTAGTATTGCAATCTTATAAACTAACGTAATGTCAGAGCTACCAGGTTCAATCCCCAGTTAGAATGAAATTGATTAGGTCTTGACAATAGCCGGGCGAGTGTAGCAAATGACTTTTCACTGACTGATTGAGAATATCCGAGATTCGTAAAATTATACCGCTCAATTGGCGTTAAAGATTACAACTAAGGCCCATATTTGAATATCTAATATGGGCCTTCCATATTCGATTTCCGTATTCGGACATCCGAAAACGAACGTTTGTGCTAGTCTCACGGAATCCCAAATCACAATTCCACATTAGGAAATCGAATACGGAAATTGTGGAACGGTTACCTATGGGCGGTGGTGATCTCTTATAGGTGGGATAGGAGATGCGCCCTGCTTGTGGGCAGCTAAACAATAAAATATAATTAAAGATCAAAAGATCTTTAATTAAATTTTATTATATTTATCTTAAAGATCGCCACATCACTCGACAAACCGACAATGGGGAAGAAAGGTTCTCGAGTGGCTACCGCGTACCGGAAAACGCAGAGTTGGACGTCCCGCCACGCGATGTGAAGACGATCTCATGAAGGTCGCAGGCAACTGCTGGATCTACGTCGCTCAAGATCGCAATAGGTGGGCGTCTTTGGGGAGGCCTATGTCCAGAAGAGGACTTAATAGGTTGAAAATTATTTATTAATTGATTAAATCCCCACGGATGTCAGAAGTGAATAAATTTCTTTTTACAATAATCCTATTGATATTCAGGTCAGCGAGTAAGAACACGTGGTAGGCCCTGCTTTGAATATTCAGATTTCATTTTCATGAGATATGCAAATTGGTTGGAGCATATTTTTTATCATTGCCACCCTTGGGATCGGCGAAAAACGAACGATAAATTGAAAATAAATTAGTTATTTTCGTATGGGTTTGTATATTATAGATTTTTATTATTACAAACGAGTATTACGATTAAATAAAAGATTATATATAATATAATTATATATAATATATAATCTTTTATTTAATATTTAAAGTAATATGTGTATATATATATAATATATTATATTATGGTTAAATGATGATGATGATTATGGGTAGATTTTTTTGCTTTTAAACAATATTTAAAAACTATAATTTTTATGCATAGGTGAAATAAAATGTTATATAAATCTTCGTCCCGTAAAACGTAATCGACTAAGCCAAGCTGTATATATAGCGCATTAAAGTGCCCTACGACTCAGTTTTAATATTTGTATAACGGTGATAGATATGAGCGCTCTAGCATACGGATCGATTACTTTCTCATCATTCACCTGCGATATTAAATATTAAGGATTCTTAATGGCTTTTACCTGTCTTAATTCCGTAGCCAAATCAATGACAAGTTGATTTTGCGCCTTCTCGAATTCTATTGAGATTTTTTCTTCGTGTGGTCCTGAAAAATTGTTTACAATTTAAAAAATAGATTTAATAGGAAATAGAGAACCTTTAAAATGCCTATAAATTGTTAGTGACTAAGACCACTTTTATTAAGACCACTCCTACATGATTAAAAAAGGCCGGCAACGCACTCGCAGAGTAGCTAGAGCTGTCCATGGGTGAAGGAACGCTTATTCAAAAAAATAGTTTATTACGTCGTTGGACAAAAAAAGGACGTTGGACTTTTTAAATTCTATAGTGGACAACGGAGGAAGGTTTCTTATATGGTTTTAATAAGAGAAATATATTAGGAGAACATCATCGCCCATGAACAACCGCGCCACAATCCGCGCATGGTTGCCTGATTTTTACGCCTCTTCTTAAGGGCTTCCGATATCCTCACTCTGCAAAACAGTAAAATTACCGTTTCACGCTGAGTATTCTGTGAGTGTATATTATTTCATAACTCTATAAGTGTTTCGTAACATAGAGAATTATTTAGTGATATTCTTTAGAGTAGATTCTATACTCTATACTATAGAGGTAATGTAGTTATGTAAAATAAAATTATAATTACAGTAGACAGAGTTCTCTTTACCTTCAAAAGATTGTATTACAAAAACTCCAATGATAGTCCATAGTACAAGACAGGTCGTTAGTCCAAGTTGACAGATGACACAGCGTATTATGACTGAGCACGTAGTTTCTTCCATTAATCTATGAGCTGGAAAGACTCGTAGCCATGTTTCGGGGGCCTAAAAGTGATAACTATATAATAATATATTAACATATCTAACATTAAAGAAAAAAGCGCTAAACTACTTAATTAACTTATTTATTTTGAGTATTTTTACACTTTTGACTCAATTTTTTGTAGGTGGCGCTCCTATATAGTATAAAAACACAGGCGCTCATGGAAAACCACGCCACAAACTGCGCATTAGTTCTAGTAAGTAGCATATCAAACCGATTCTTATATCGGTTTCTATGTATAATATTATAAGATTTTATTTAAAATATCTTTTTATTTATTATAGTATTGCAGACAACAGCAGGTGGGTCTCTTATATGGTAAGAGAACACCTCCGTACATGGACAACCATGAAACAGTCCGTGCATAGGTTGTGTTGCCGGCTTTTTACACCACTAAAGCGCCATTTTTAAGGGTCTCAAGTACCGTTTCTCGTTGAGCATTATGTGATATCGTGATATCACTTCGGACGATTCGGCCTATTTAGTGCGTCAGCATAGCTCTCCCACGGGTAAAAATAACACCAATACAATTGTACATTAACTAATACCTTACATTTTACATAAAAATTTTCATTTTCGTTATTAGAATTAGGCAAGTCGTTCCTACCTTGTGACATACAATCTTAGTGCTTTTATTTTCATCTAAATTCCGAGTTCTATCGAGTTCCATAATTGATTTTGGATATTTTACACCGTTCTCCCTGACCCGAGAATCACTTAACGGTTCATAATTGTTTGTTGTATAGAGATTTCTATTTCCGTCGTTTTCTTTACACACATCGACACGAACACTATCACAGGCGCCAGGCAATGTAACCTTATAATCTTTGCTAACTTTGCACTTAACATTAATTTTATTCGATGCCCGCAGAACTGTCTTTACGTCATCATCGTCGCCTCGTAGTTTTAATGTCCTGTCATTGAAAGGAATAATTTTATTTGAAACTCGATCAATTTTCTTCCTATAGAGGGGTCTAACGAAATTAATTTTGTTTCTGAACTTTTCGTGCAAAGATTTCTTCATTGTTCCGAAGTATTTCAGTGGAAGTCTGACTGAGAACTGTTTGAGGGCTCGCTCGTAGCGTGTTTTAAACTTAAAATTATCTGCCTCCGACTCTAACATAACTGACAATGCGGAAGTGGTTACTCATCAAGCACCGAACTTTAAATAAATGGGTTAATATTATAGAGCCACGTAGCTACGTGGTGTTATAAGCCTACCCCGAAGCGAGAGGTATCGGGTTCGATCTCCAATCTGAATAAAAATTTATTGTTTAATGTTTAATTTATTCTATCTTTTGAAGGGCTTGATAGTAGTCGGTTGAGTGTCTAAACACTGTCTTACCACGAAACACACTGAAGCATATGCATACGTAATAATTTGGCTAGCTAGTCCGAAAAGATACCACGGGCTTACAGAATATTCAGCGTGGAACGATAGAAGTAATACGTTTAGTGGATTGAGAATTTGGGAGGCTAACGTACCAAAGAAAAGTGAAAGCCAACGCGTGGATTGTAGTGTAGTTGTCCATGGGTGGCCTTAAACTCTCACCATAAAGAAACCTGCACTATAGCCCGCTATATAATAAAGATATAATAAAGAAATATATATATATATATATCTAAAGATTGGTCAATTTTAAATATGTAATACTGATGTGTTAACAGCTTTTAATATATAAGAAAAATATAGAGTAAGTGGATAAAAAATTCAAAGTGGAAATTACTAAACGGGAAATTTATTATTATTTTTTAATTAAACTTGTAATTTGGTTTAAAAAATACAATTGTTTTTATATTAAATATATGCTTTAGGATAATTGAGCGATATGTCCTAAATTTTTTAAAATTAAAACCTATTGACAAAAACTTATATTCATACAATAATAGACATTTTTCATGCTGACTTTCAATTAAGCATTTGTTTCAGTATTTTCAGTAAACAAGCAATAAAGTGAAAACATTTTTTCACGAAGCCTTGGCGTTTTGTGGTTCCTAAGCCTCGTGTATTTTAGACTAGACTAATGTGGATCTTAACAAAAATATTTTATTGACCCTTTAGTTACCAAATATTAAGATTTTGCTACACTATCCTTAAAAGTAGAGTTAATTTCTGCTATACAATGTAACTGGCGAGGAAGTTTATAATATATGAGTATAATCATGGAAATTTAACATTTCCTGAAAGTGTAATATGCTCAAACACTCACGATCATGCAATAATCCCAAAAACGATGTGTTTATCTGTAGCAATAATATATAAAACCTTTACAGATGTTAAAGATAATATTTTATGATATTCTGTTACAAATTTAACTTCCCATAAAATCTTTTTCATGCAATACTTTCTGATATCAACCATTTTATACCATATAAAATAATATACCATGAATAGTATATATATATATATATATATATATATATAATACAAAATATAAATATAAAATAAATATGTGTTACAAAATATCAACCTTTATTAAAAAAGGTTTTAGGTTATAACATTTGTTTTCTCAATTCCTATTACAATTTTTCTTTGTATTTATTTACTATACAAGTAAATACACAATAAAGAAAATTATAATACAACCATAGTCAATCATTTTATGAATTTTCGTAATTAACAATGTTGAGGCCAAATTTTAACATAACACCATTTTTGAGAGCCTCGTAGCTAAGTGGTTTAATAAGTCTACCATAAAGCGAGAGGTATGAGGTTCGAACTCATTATAAATAATGTAATTTATAATTTATTCGGACTCTGGAAGGGCTTGACAGTGGCCGGGCGAGTGTCTTAATACTGGAAACTTGTGGGAGAGTCATGTTGCACGCACTAATTGGGTTCACTTATCCAAAGTGATACCTCGGTCTTACAGAATACTGAGCGTAAAATGGTAGCTGTATATGAAACGGTACTTCTACTGTGTTTCGTTGAGAAAGTATATCGGAGGCCCTTAAATATGGCACTTAAGCGCCATAAAAGCCGGCAACACAACCAATACGCGGACTATAGCGTGGTTGGTGAATGGCGTCGCTATTATCTCAGCATGTAGGAACCACCTGTAAAACCATAAAAAAGAATCACTTATTACTGAAATTGTAAAATGATTTTTTGCTTAGAATCTATAAAACTATAGAAAAAAGTGTAAATAAATTTTATTAATACAAAATATGTCAAAACTATTTTTGAATGTGTATTTTATTCGACCGTATCCTTAATATTTCTTAGTCTTTTAACTTATAACAACAAAGTTAAAATTGAGTTCGTGTAAGCTGTCACTCAAGCGCTCTTCATACAGTTTTCACTCGTAAACATTTTATAGCATTCACCAGCTCGGTTGAAATTTATATTAAACTTTTGCAATGTTTAATTATTATTGTAATGCAAATGACATTGTTACATCTTTCTTCTTTTTTTAAATTCTATTGCAGACAACAGAGCAGGTAGGTCTCTTATACGGTAAGAGAACACCGCCGCCCATGAACAACCGCGCTACAGTTTGGGCATTGGTTGTGTTACTTTTTACACCGCTTAAGTGGCACTATTAAGAGCCTTCGATATGCTCATTCACTCTACAACTACCGTTTCACGCTGAGTATTCTGTGAGCCCGTGGAATCACTTCGGATGAGCCGGCCAAATTAGTGTGTCAGCATATGCTTCATGCTTCAAAATGGCGTAAAAAGCCAGCAACACAACCAAAGCGCAGACTGTGGCGTCGTTGTTCATGGACGGTGATGTTCTCGCACCATATACCTGCTCCGTTGTCCGCTATAGAATAAAAAAAGATAGCTAACTGACTCTTTCAAGTCTGTAGCTGCGGTGGCGGTGGCATTAATACGTAAGTACCTTGAAAGATTTTCCTTTTTTTGACAATTATCAGCTTTATGAATCGATTATGGAATAAGACTTTAACACTACTATATATAGAGGTTTAATATTGATTGCCATCTGACATGCGCCCTACTCCACCCTCCTTGTCTTTTCCAAATTCTTCAGACCATAAACTGCTAGTATGCGCGCGCATCTGTCAAATTATTCAACTAAGCAAAACATAAATTATTTTCGCAATATTTACATTAAAAACGGTGGGATGTTCTTTAGATTTAAAAAAGTCATTAAATGTCACGTTTGGAGTTTCATAAATGTGCAATGGTGAAAAGTGTGTCTATAGTAAAACGGATATAGGTTACTGGGTTTGTGTGTTTCCTGAATTTCTTTTACGTGTTAAAGGCGTCTAAATAAACTACGTTTTAAAGTGTGAGTTACATTATTAGAAGACTCAGTGAATCGTATGACAATGTATTACAGTGTACACGACACAAAGAGATTAAACACAATATTGTTTATCAGATGCATCTGATAGTTTACAATGACTTGAAACGATGTCGCGATGTTTTCGCCTGTTTGGGGCTTACTCCTATAGACTTACACGAAGGCATTCCACTTTGTTTCTATTAATTTCCATTGTTGTAACTCTTACTGTGATATTCCACTTGTATTCATTTAAGCATCATGATAAGCCACATACATTTGCACAAATCGGAGATTTTGAATACCGACCGGGTGCATTTTTACGAGGCAGACAACCTAATCAGAACAAAAGCTATTGCGAGTATAACTATGGTCTACCAAATATTATCGATTGGGGAACGTTCCCGATATATTTCTCCCCTGAATCAGGGATTACTGGACCTTATCGTGTCATTTATAATGCAATTAGAGGAACAGCATATGCTAACGATAGCAAATATGACGCGGTGACATATGCTACGCAAGCAACACCAGAGTTTATGTATCACATTATTGAAATTGCTAAATATTGGGACGGGCCTATTAGTTTAGCTATATATGTGCCCAATTATGATATGGATGTCGCGATACAAATATTGAAACAGCTTTGTTCATGCTATCCCGCGATGGCAAAAGTGTCTTTACATCTATTCTATCCAAAGAAAAATCCACCTAAAATAAGGAAGCGTGAAGATATAACCCCCAGCACTGATGCAGTGACAGAGACTGAAAATATATCCAGTAGTGATGATTTAAAAAATAAAATAGACAAATATAGAAATCTAAATGGACAACCAAGAGCGGAATACATAAGATGGGTCAGGAAACGAAAAATCGAACGTATGATGGCGACGGTGCGTAGGAAACCAGAGAGCGCACCAAATTTGCATTTCAACGATTGTTCTGGACCGGACGTCTCTGATGTGCAGACATTCAGGCGCAAACATCGAATGATATATCCGATCAACGTTGGTAGGAACGTAGCAAGAAATGCTTCAAAGACGAACTATTTTATTGTGTCGGATATTGAAATGGTGCCGAGTAACGGATTAGCGCCGAAATTTCTCCGAATGGTGAGGAAACTTATGGGCGATAAGAAACGTGATGATGGCTGTATATTCGCTAAGACGGTCTTTGTTGTCCCGCTGTTCGAAGTTGAAAAGGGAGAGGATATACCTCACGACAAAGACGCGTAAGTTGATAAATTGTGCTTTTACAGAGACTACGAGTACAGAATTTATTTACAACTCAACGCTGCACTAAGTATGCTTTCATGATATATATTTAATGGTTACAAGGAAATGTCTTTAAAATATTTTACGTGTATGTATATAAAGATTACAGAAATATTTCATTTTATTTCAACACTAAGATGCGAAATCCAGAACCCCTATTGGAGTATCTGTCAAATCATGTTATTGACAGGGAAGTAGGTGATCTGTCAAACAAATAGAGATTCATATTTGTTTTCCTTGATTCAAGACAAGGATCATGTGTAGTATTATACACTTAGTTACACAACACACTCACACTTAGACTTACACTTAGGTACGCACTTAGCTACAATAATAGAAAGATAACTATACTGATTAAATTTTGTAATGCCACCTGACGGAGAAGTATTCTTAATATTGTAGATTAAAAAATTTACTCAAATAAAACATTCCTTTATTTTTTAAAAGAAAGAAAACTGCATTCATTTCGAAATAATATCACGGCCTCACAGAATACTCAGCGTAATGGACGCCACCCATGGACAACCGCGTCTCAGTCCGCGCATTACAAGTACAACTACTGTTTCACGCTTATTATTCTGTTAGCCCGTGGTATAACTTCGGACGTGCCGGCCCAATTAGTGCGTCAGCATGGCTTTCCCACGAGTGCGATAGTATTAAGACTCTCGCCCGGCCACTGTCAAGCCCTTCTAGAGACCGAATAAATTATACATTAAATTATAATTTATATTTGTCTCGACCGGGATTCGAATCCGATACCTCTCGCTTCATGATACACTTTTTAAACCATTAAGTTACGAGGCGCTCAAAATTGTGTTTCATAAAGCCGTTTGATATCGGAGGCAGAATACCAGCATGAAATAATATTTGAATCGTGTTTAACTGAATGAGTGAGGATATCGGGGGGGGGGGGCAGCAAATGTAACTTACCGTTTAAGCGGGGTAAAAAACCGGCAACACAATCAAAGCATGGATTGCAACGTGATTATCTATGGGAGATGGTTATCTCTTACTAGTCAGCCCCATCCAAAGCTCTGAAAAGATAAAAATTCCTCTTTTCATCCTAAAAATTAAATTAATAAAATATAAAGTTGTCTAGAACTGCAAGATACTTTTTTTAACTCCTCACTCAGTCTTACAGGTGAATAGCATAAGTATTGGCTAAGTTTAGCATTAAAGTATTTACGGTATTCGTAGCTCCTGGCTACTCCGCTAGCCAATTTTTAAATTCCTTTATTTTGTAATCAAAGGATTAAATGCGTATTTTGTTTGAGTTAATTAAGTTGCTGAGCTTGGATGTTTTTTGCGTTTAATAACACTGTAGATAATTTTGCCGGAAATTAGAGGTTTGTATTATGCGAAGGATAATCCCTTTGCCAGTTTAATGGGTTGACTAAATTTTAATGTTTTTATAATAACAAAATTTAAAAAATTCATATTGATATGTTATTTAAATGTACCTAAAAAAGACATTGTTTTAAAAGATAATATTTTTTTTATAGTATAGTGGCAACGGAGCAGCTAGGTCTCCTTTATGGTAAGAGAGCACCGTCAGTAATGGACAACCGCGCCACAGTCCGTGTATTGTTTGTGTTACCAGCTTTTTACGCAGCTTAAGTAGCATTTACAAGAGATTCCGTTATCCTCTCTTCTCTCAGCGAAACTCATTAGAAGTACCGTTTCACGCGGAGTATTCTGTTAGCCTGTGGTATCACTTCGAACGAGACGGCTTTCACACGGGTAAATATAATAACATAAAAGTAATGTCATTATATCTACTTACTTACTTACCCTTGGGGTCTTCGGTTTTCTCTAAGGATGTTCATTGTTCCACTTTGTTAGTAAGACTTGAAAGAACATTTTTAAATGTAGCTGAACAAGGCAAAATAGGCAAACCGCAGAATTATGTTAATAAGTTTTCAGTAATGTAGCGGCTCGTTTGTGTATGAGAACTGATTTAGTATGAGAATGCTTAAATCCAATGGAAGATGCTACAAAAAAGTCGTGAGCCTCGTACTAAATGGTTTTATAAGCCTACCATGAAGCGAGAGGTATCGCCGGGTAGAATAAAAATGTAGTATTTGTCGGTCTTTGGAAGTACTTGAGTTGGTTTATATGTATATCGGAGGCCCTTAAAAATTCCGCTTTAGCGGCATAAAAACCCGGCAACACAATCAATCAATCAGTCGTTAGCTTAGTTGTCCGTTATATAATACAACTCTCGCTGACGTACATTTTTGTTACAAAAATGAGACACTGAGAAATGATCTGATTTTAGCAAACTTTATGAGTAACGATGACATTTATTAATCATTTGACGGGTAGGTACTAGAAAGTTGGGGTCATTGTTGTTTTATTATTTTTTATTCACACACTCCTATTTTTATTGTCTTCGATTATATGGCGAGCAATGAAGCAGAGTGTTATCTTATATGGTAAAAGTTCATTGGCACCCATAGACAACTGCACTATAATTCATGCTTTGGTTCTTGTACCGGAGTTTTACGCCACTTGAGTGGTTTAATTTCACGGGCCTCTGATATCCTCACTCACAATGCGAAATATAAAACAAATAGTATTTAATGCTGGTATTCTGTGAACTGTGGAAAGACGAGTGTCTTTGGGGGAGGCCTATGTGCAGCAGTGGACTTGATAGGCTGATAATAATGATTCTGTGAACTCGTAATATCACTTCGGATGTACCGGCACCATTATATCCCATTGGTGTTAGCGAAGGAAAGATGCTTTTTCTAAAAAATATGTGAGCAGAATATTTTAATAAATGTAAAAGTTTATATATTTTTGAAATTTAATAGTAATGTTAGCGTAATATACTTCGAAGTAATATATTTACACGGTCTTCTGGGCGTTATCCTGTGTTTAAGGCTTTATGTAGATCGTAAAGTTTATGATGTCTCTTGGCAAATAGGTAACGTATTGAGAGAAAATGATAGAGCGGTAGCTTATATATTAAAAAAATATATAAATTTCTAAAATATATATATTTACTTTAATTTTAAAATATATTAAGTGGCGTAAACAGCCGGCAACACAACCAATACGCGGACTGTGGCGTGGTTGTCCATGGACGGCGGTATTCTCTCACCATATAGGACACCACCTGCTCCGTTGTCCGCCATCTATAAAAAAAGTTTAATAAAAGAACTTTACAGACGATGACTTCGCCTAGGACAAATAAAACTCGCATTTTCATTTGATATCGCTCCTCAGAAAAAAGCTTTAATAAAATGGAAATGTTTTTTAAGAGATGAATTTACGTTTTATGTAAGTTACTTCGCCAGAATAGCTCGTAAAAATTGAAAGTCAGATCGTCAGAATTGAGAATTGTTTTAATTCTTTGTCTTTGGGTAGATTTTATTGCTTTATAGAATATAATCGGTAAGGAGATATTTTCAATTGAATTAGCGACAAACGATTAACAGATAAATATGAATTTTTCTATTTATTTTCTTCTATTCATTTTGTTTTATTTACCTATTTTAAATAATAATGAACACGCGTTGTATGAAATCCCGTAATCCCTAGTTCTATAGACAAGTCTGGATCTAGCTCCGAATGTAAACTAAAATTTTATCACAAAGCGTTTCCCATTTAATGCCTGTTACTTTTCGGTAATAATTATTCTTTTTTTTATTGTATAGCGGACAACGAAGCAGGTGGGTCACCTGTTTTGTAAGAGAACACCGCCGCTCGTGATCAACCGCGCCACAGTCCGCGTATTGGTTGTGTTGCCGGCTGTTTGCGCCACTTAAGCGTAAATCGCCGGTGATATCGTTGTCTGCGATACGATAAAAAAATACTATAATTATTTTAATTTATTTGTTCAAACAGTGCTTTCTTGTTTTCAACTCTTTGTGCTTTCAACTCTATGTTCATTTTACGTTGTTTATTCGTTCATTTTCAATGTGTCTGTTTTTGACAACTTTTTGACTTTGTACTTTGTTTTAGTATAAAAGTTGCGAACTACTTTTCCATTTATGGTGGATGAGAACTACCCTTTTTTAACTCACCCGTTTTATTATTATTAATTTCTACGTTTTTATGTTTTTTATAGGCAATTTTAAATAAATAAATGTATTGTTTTAGATTAGTGAATATGGTTGTGTCAAATCGTGCTGTGTACTTTCATCAGAAGGTATGTTCGCACTGTCAGCGCTTCCCCGGCCTGCAGACATGGCTCCTACGAACTCCGGTGAATACTCTTGAGGTTTGTATTAATTCATTACTACCCTATTATGACGAATAATTTAGGCTACATTAGGATAGTACGATAAGGTTTTGATATTTATTTTATTGTTATGCTGTCTGTACTACTGTAAGGATAATAAAAATACAGTTATACGTACCTTGTCAAATTTAGAATGATAATTATGATAGCTCAAAGCTCAATGTGTGGTATAATCAGCTGAAAGAAGTATATTGTCATTTATTAACGTATGCTATATGGTACTGTTAATATATATAAACAAATAATAAAATATCAAAATGAATTGACGTGATATACAAAAGATATCATCCTAATTCGTATATAATAGTAATTTCTCACGACAAGAAAATTTCCGGTCATTTTCACGCTATTTTCCGTTATGGAAATCCATCATTCTCATACGTCAACTCGGATCGCAGCAACTGGCAGCTAGTTCAATCTTCGCTAAGGCTGCAAAGCAATTTTATTCGTGCAATGGTATCCTAATCGTTAACTAATTATTTATCGCTCCGGCTCAGTTCAGTGATTAAGAAACTGTTTGAATGGGCGTAAATTGTATTTGAATATTAAATTTTGTATTAAAATATTGATCTTTATGTTTTTTATCGGATTTCACGTAATTCCAATGACATTCTTCATATAGTGGGTGTATCTAAAATGCGCAAATGTGTTTACTTTTTTAATTACGATTCTTCTAAGTCCATCCAGGGCGTGACCGACTCAGAAAGAGCGACTTGATTGGAGCGAGAAGGCCTCCCATTGTACTTAATATTATTAACTAATTTCCAATCTCTGTATATGTTTTTATTGGTATACAAAAAACTGTCTATCTATATATTAAGTTTATTTTCACACATTGCACTAAGTTACAAAAATGTGTCTTATATACTATTTGATGTTATGCCTATTTAATTATGCATACAAGACATTACATTGTCCGTTAATACAATACTAACTGTAATTCAAGAAGTGACAACACACGATAAAGTTTAATTCATACACTGTACGGGGGGAAAGCAACACTTTGCTGGGTTAAACTGTTTAACCAAACTCAATTTTCGTTGCAACGTTCAGACTGATTCAGCGCGAAGTTGTGCGCCATTTTGAATGCTAATTATATCCCTGTGTATAGATATACTTAGTCGTTACAAGTGCACAATATTAGTTCATATATAATACTAGTTTTATATGGCTATAGAAATGTAATAAGAAATTATACTATAGCTCTTCCACGGGTAAATATCCGATGGAGAGCCGTGCCTGGGCAGGATCTTTTGAAGTGAAACCACGGCCTCATAATACCAGCATGAAACAGTACTTGTAGTGTTTTGTTAAGAGAATTAAGATACCAGAGGCGTAAAAAATTATACTGTAGCGAGTGTGTCCATGGGCGGTCGTTGCCATACCATCAAGGAGACCAGCCAACCATGACGTTGTTCGCTGTAAAATAGAGGAAAATTTAGAATTTACAGCGAGCGTAAAATATATCGGATTCATAGGTTATACTATTAGACAGGGCTGTCCCTGCATATAGTCATCATCATTTCAGCTGTAAGACGTCCACTGTTGGGCATAGGCCTCGCCCTTGGACCTCCATGAAGATAATATAAGATAATAAATTCAGTTTTAAATCAACTTAAATTACGATTTTTGTGTTGATTTAGTATTAATTTATTAATAATCATGTCTACATACAAGGAACTAACCATTACTCATGTTTTTAAATTGTTAAATGTTTAAAACGTTGTTTTTTAGCCTATGTTGATAGCTCGAAGGGAGTATCCGTATCACCGCTGGGAACCTCTATATTTCGGCACCAACAAGGAGCCTTGGTACAGCGAAATGTTGTCCTGGGATGGGCGACAGGATAAAATGACACAGGTGATGTGACAAATGTGAATTGTCACTTTTTAGATAGCTATTAGTCTGTGGTAAAATGGCGCATAGAAGGCAAGACATTTTGTATGTACCTATATATATTTAGTCTTAGTAATATAATTTTAATTTTTTTTGTGACCAATTAATTTTTTTAATGGTTTTATGTCAAAACTCAAAACCTTTAGAGACTTTTTTTATTGTCAGAAATAATTCAGCGGTAATTTTATTTGAGTTTTATTGAGAATTTTTATCAAATCACATTTCATTTAATTATATCAGTTTTCTAAAAAGCAAACAACAAAACTCTGAAGATGTATATATATAAATAATATTAGTCATTTTGACGGGTTAATTGCAAGCGTAATGGATTTCAAAGAATCGTTACGTTTATAAATTTAAAGAAAAACATATTATAATACTATATCCATATATTTATGTTTACACATAAAAACATAATTTCCTTAGTATAAATTGTCGGTAGAGCGGTTCTTCACTTATCAAATTTTTTGTAATAAATTAATGAAACACTCGCCCCAAACTCCGCGAGAAGCTGTAAAGGCCTTACCAATAGTGTTAGTCATATCAAAATAAATATAATGTATGACGGATCAGTTTGTTAATCGGTATTTTGCTGTCAAATTGAAACTTTTTATACGCATCGAAGCTCGTACCGGGGCACTAGTTTAAAATAAAATTCTTATTGAACTGCTAAAATTAAAACATTGGTAAAACGACATTTGTACCGAGGCTTATTACATAACATCAGATCGTAGAAGCTAAAAAGGTTTAAACGGAATCTGATCCATCGAAAAAATTTACAACAAAGTTAGAATTTTCTTTTCTAGTATTTTTTTTATTATTTTGTTAGTATTTTATTTTTTTGTTTTATTTGCAATCAAATAAGTTGTGTAATGTTGTTAATTAAATGTACTTTATTATTATGTGTTGTTTAATTTGTGTTTTTTACGTATTTAAGTAAAATCTTGTATTCTGGGAATTTAAAATTCAATATCTGTCAAATTCTAGAAATATCCGTCATATGTTCTTGATATAAAATGAAGTAAGTTATTAAATAGCTGAAGCTATCCAAAGTTCATTCGTTTAATGAAAAAAGTATTTTCTTCCGAGAGGAGTGTCTGTCTCATTTCCACTTGAGCGTTTTATTAAATTCATCACGGAATCCTATTCGCGGCTATACGATTGGCTTAATCATTTTCGTGGGGCTGTGAAAAATGATCATCTATTTTCAATATGAAAATTTTCTCGTACTTTATTAATTTTTTTTATACCCACGCGCAAAGTTTTCGTTATTACTTTATTGGAGTTAATTTGCTTTTTCATGGCATTTTCTTATTTTTATAGATTAGATAATAAAAATAAGAACCTTTGACTTATTTTCGTAATATTCCCTTAGGAAATATAATTTATATCAAATATTATTATATTGTTTGTATACGTCTTGATTTTATATTTTTTGAAACGAGGAATACCTAATTTAGTGTTTCACAAACTTTTGTGTTCCAAATTCATCTATGAAAAAGTAAATTTTTAATGTTTATTTTTAATCTTTTTTGTTTTTCTTGTTTTTCAACAAACACATCTTATACAATTATAAATCAAGGTTTACTTAATAAATACCAAAATAATTAAACAAAAACCTTTTGCCTTTGCTCTCCCGAGAATATATTTGTGTACCCAAATATTTTTCTTACCCTTACTTATTACTTAACATAAGTTTATAAGACAACGTCATTGTGTCGTGGCATACCAATTAACGATCAAGGTACACCGGTGTGGCGCAGTACACATTTTGCGGAACACTGCAGCTGAGCCGGATCTAGGAATGTCCATTGGACGGTTTATTTCAAGTGAGCCTTTTGCACGTTTACCTGCTATTCTATATAGAATAAATTTATTGCGTTGTAAGATTATAAAAAAATATAAAGCTGTATCACTGTATAATTCTTATTCTATCTCTTGGTGAACAGATGCTAGAGCTGTGTCTTCAAGACTATCGGATGGTGGTACTCGATGGTGGATTCCTTTGCCACGCCGCTGCCAGCAAGAATTCTTCGAACAACGCACGGGCGCAGTACCTCAACCGCCAACGATACCAGAGTATTATTTCTTCGTTCAAGGAGAAATATCCCGACCGACCGAGGTGTAAGATTTCTTGGGGATGTAAACATAATAATTAATTAGCGAGAAAATTGCTTTGAGTAGAAGCAAATTTGTTGACTTCAAATTTAGGACTGTAATGCGAAACATTTTGCGTACAAAGAAAACTTTGGAAAGTGAAGTCAATAATGTTAATAGAAACTAAGCTACGTATTTAGCTTAGCTAAATAAAATCATTATTTGTTTAGTTTTTGTAGGCACGTAACTATTAACCCCATTGAGATAACTTGGAAAAAAACTTTAAAATCATAAGCAGCGTAACACCAAAGAAACACATATTTCACTGGTAGGAGAGCCATGCTGAAACATATGCGGACTATACGGGCCGGCTCATCCGAATTGACACCACAGGCACGCAGAAAATACAGCGTGAAATGCGTGTTTCACTGAGTGAGTATATCGGAGGCCCTAAAAATGCCGTTTAAGTGGCGTAAACAGGCGGCAACACACTAATGCACGGACTGTAACGCAGTAGTCCAAGGGCTGCGGTGTTTCCTTACCATATGGGAGACCCACCTGCTCCGTTGTCCGCTAAACCACAAAAAAATCTGTAACATTTTAAAAATTGATTAAATTTAAATAAATACAAAAAAAGATAAAATGCTTTGTAATATCTAAAATCCATAGACCATTTGAGTTATGATTGCTTATAAAACGATATATGGCGAACGATTGCTTAGAGCAAACTCAGATATATGACACATATTGTGGACAATTATTCATGTTAAGGTGTAAAATATATTCGTTTGTCAGCTGAGACGCAATTAAATTACATTGTTTCTCGTTTTAGAAAGAAAAATTTATGTACAACATTTTTAGAATGCGTTTGTGAGAACTGTTCTATTAGACGTCTGAAAAAATTTACATTTACCTAATGTAGGGAGGCGTAAGTTATGTAGCTACAATTTTTTTATATACTGACTGATTAAGACTTTAAAAAGCCTTCACTAGTCGGTTGGTTAGATGCATTGCTCGTGGCACTGAGTGGGAATTACCTGTGGTTCTTCTAATAAAACTCTCCATACTTTGTTTATCTTAATTAATGTGTTCAAATCATGTATTAACTTTGTTTTCCGTTTTTCGAATTGCTTATTTTATTGTAATGTCAAAACATTAACATTAAAATTAAACATTGGGCATCCAAGTTTATTTTATTATTTATATTTTTATTTATTATTTAATTATGTGTGTATAGGTGGCTCTGGAAACTGGTGATCAGCCATTTGTGGTGAGGTATACAGCCGAGCGTTACTCCATTTTAAAAGTAATAATTTTTATGTAACCTATTTATTATTATATTTTTTGTTTATTTTGTATTGATAAATTATAAATAAATAATAATTTATTGTATCAATACAGTTTTATTACACAACATTTTATAATGATTTTGCAAGTCCTATTGGTAACGAAAATGAAATAGGCTTATTAAAAAGAAGTGTATCAGACGCAAGAAAAGTGCAAAAGTTTTGGATTGGATATAAATTATTCAAGAGATCCAGCATCGAATACTTTTACAAGTTGCCGAATAATAATTAGAGAATCGTTTTAATTATTTTTTACAAAAATTAATAAATTGCAGAACTATATGAAGTTGGGATATTGAAATATAGATGTATATATTTTGCAATTTACGCTACCGTTTTTCTTTAGAAATTCAGGACTAGGGCAAGGTTGTGTTTTTTTATAGCCACCTCACAGCGACCATTTCAAAAATTGTTCTTTTTCGAATATTTATAAAAATTATACGTTTATGTAAATATCTAAGGAAATAAAATAGGTATTAGTCTACAATATATACATTTCATGTGTCCAAAAATTATATTTTTGTCTAAATTATATACGTAGTTTTCAAAATCTGTAATTGTGTATGTTCCTGAAAAAATATTACTATAAGGTTCTATTTAAATTTTCACTTCAACGACTTAAGAGAAAAGTTTTCCGATATATTAAATATACATTTGAAATAAGACGCTTTAGATGTTCAAGTTTAAATAAATGTTAAATTCAAATAAATATTCTCATATCATTTCTTATGTAATTACGTCCTTCGTGGTAATAAATATTTACAATAAAATTGATTGTTTGATTATTTATGTTATAGCGGGCAATAGTCGGGTCTCTATGGTAAGAGATTACCTCCACCCATAAACAACCGTGCCACAATTTTTGTTGTATTACTGGCTTTTCAGGCCCCATCAATCACAAAGCGAAACACAATATGACTTATTGTGTATAGATTACTTAATTTTTATGTTGGAAATCATTACTAAAACGCCAATCATATTACCCAAGGTGTTAAAATCGACATAAAATGGTGCAAACAAAATTATGTAAAACGACTTTACAAAATATGTTTGCATAAAATGTCGGACCAGCATCTGTCTAAGTTATAATTACTTATGTTCATTGGGACATATGCTGAAAATAAAAATAAAAATCTAAATCTAATCTTAATCTAATAAAATAACACTTATTGCAGTATTATTATCACAATTAAAATGGCGTCTCTGTAAAAGTTCTTTATTTGTATTTGTAGTGTCTGCTATAATATACAATGGCAAAACAATGTTTGCCACTGTAAGCTAGTAGAATTTAACGCATAAAACAAACAGTGCCCCATGGGAGTCCTATGTTCAGCATATGCTGACGTACTTAATGTACCGACTCAAATTAACCTCAACATTTAGATAGAATCACTTAACACAGTGCGATTTAAAAAAATCTTTACTATGATTTTAATATAAACTATGAATTTTAACTATGAAACGTAGCACTTTTTAGACTTTGACATTTTTTGTAGCATTTCTCTCGTCATTTTAGCTCGTCTTCAATTTTAGTTTGAATTTGTAACAATACAAGGGTTGAATTCTTTTATCATTACAGTATCTCATTATACGTACAGCGAGATGTTAATGTGACTTCATCATAATATTCAAAGTGTCGACAAAACTCGCTTTAAAGATACTTATTTAAAAGGTATTTTTTAGCTTCTTAAATGTTGACAATGAGCTTTTTAAATACCGCCAATACCAAAAAATTCAGGGTGTTGAAATAATTTTAAGTTTGGGTCTCTGAAAATTAATTGAGTTAATTTTATTATTGAGTAGGAATATAACCTCCATATGATAATATAACCTCCATTTAACTAAATTAAGTTGGTAAATAATTATTCCTAAAAATAAAGAAACGACAGTTTATTGATAACACCTCCTAAATAACATAACTTTATAAACTAGATTTAATATTTAAATAACATAATCTTTTAGAATTTTTATCGACATAACGTTCTAAGATGACACAACATTCCAAAAAATATTCATATATGACGTTTAAGACACTTAGTGACAGCGCCAAACGCGACAAAGTCAAAGTTAAAAAATACTTTTTTTGTTAAAAATTTCAACTTGCATAAACATGTGTTAATTTATAAGGCTGTGTTTGAGCTGTATCCAAATATTGTGTACTCCATGTATCTTTCAGTTGTTTTAGCAAGGTTAAGTAAAAATATCTTTATTTAAATAGCCTCGTAGGTTAATGGTTTTAAAAGCGTAGCATGAAGTGAGAGGCATCGGGTTCCAATCCCGGTCCGGAAAATTATAATTTAATTTATAATTTATTCGGTGTCTGGAAGGGTCGTGGCCGGGCGAGTATCTTAATAATGTCGCACCCGTGGGAGAGTCATGTTGAAGCATTTGCTGACGCACTAATTGGGACGACTCGTACGAAGTGATACCACGGGCTCACAGAATACTTTTAGTGAGTGAGTATATCGCAAGCTCTAAAAAGTGCCTCTTAAGCGGCGTAAAAAAACCGGCAACATAACCAATGGGCAGACGGGGCAGCAGTGTTTTTTTTTGTTTTCAAGTGACCCACCTCTTCCGTTGTCCGCTATAGAATAAAAAAACTCATTCAATTCAATTGAATTCGTATCAATCATGTAATTTTTCTTTTACCATCGTTTTGTAAGAGTATATAAGTAATATCTTGACATTTAACTCAATCGTCGCGAGTTACATTTTATGGATGCTTTTTGTTTCGTTGAGTAAATAAGTGAAGGAAAGATGGCAAACAATGAATTTATTGGAAGCATGAACAAATAAATCGGACTCTTAGCATCATAGAATAAAGTATTCAGTTGGTTATTATTTTCTTTTATAAAACTACTATCACTATAAACCACCTTCACCCATGGACAACCGTGCAAGCCTCATTGCGGTTGTGTTACCGATTTTTACGACGGTATAACATAGTAAGATTCTGGTAACTTCGCTCACGCAATGAATCACGGTAAAAGTACTAAGATATCATTCTGGTATTTTGTGAGACTGTGATATCACGCCGGACGAGCCGGCCCAATAAGTGCGTCATAATAGCTCTCTCAGGAAAATGACAGTGGTAAGACACTTTCCTGGTGCTTTCAAGCCCTTCCAAAGACAATTATACATTTTTATTTGAACCAGTTATCAAACCCAATGCTTGCTCCAATGTAGGCCACTTACCTCTAATAATTTCTTTTTTTAAGCTCTTAATAATTTGCTCTTTAATTAATTGACTAAAATTTGTGGCATATTGGCAACTATCCTGTGGCATATTAAGAGCAAATAAAGAGCTATTATTAGAAATCATGTTTGAATTGTGTGGCCTCTCCATTTTATTCAGTGAAAAGGTTAAACTACCTTCACTGTTCAAATCTTTTACAAAAGTCCAGTTTAGTATGAAAAGACATGGCTTGATTTTAATAAAAGAAATAACAATTCTAAACAAATATTGTTAATATATAAATACCTCCCTTTATACTACTTCCTTTTTGATAAAATATTACACCGCTGTGACGGACCGCAGACCCAATTTCATAAACGTAAGGTGGGATGTCGGGAATGAACTTTGACTTGCTGACTCTTTGCTTTGGAGAATTTCTTAAATAAAATGGAGAAGGAGGAACAATCACCTACGTATGTCATTGATGGATAAGGGCTTAAGGGTGTCATTGATAGGAGAGGGGAGGCAGTTATGACGAGTTACTCTTATCTGAAAGTCTTTAAGTCGTATTAGTATGAAAATACGTGTACAGGCAGGTGATTCCGTAAAGAGTTTGTGCTGAGCACAAATAGTCTTACAAAGCATTCAATTGTGCAATGAAAATCTTAGAGATGTCGTCGTGTCGTAACGAAGTTCGATGATGAAATTAAGCTGAAATTAATCCAAACAAATCCTCAGAACGTTCCCCGTGATAAATGCTATAGAAGATTCTATGGTAACCAACGTCTCTAAGTAACGCCAATAACATTAACTCCATAAATGAAAATCTCACAAATCTTAATTAAATGATGATATTCAGCGAGATTTAATCCAAAAAAATCCTCATAACGTTCTCTTTAACAAATACAATAAGAAATTTACGAAGAATGTACGTTCCGTTTATCTATTAAATATCTAAGCAAACTTAAGTTTTAATATGTCTAAGCTATGACTACAGATACAATATTCCTAATTCAGCTAAATTAATTCACTAGAAGGAATGAGTGAATAAACATTATTTTACACCTAACTATTATCGTCTAATATGAGGGATTGTTTATAAATAGACATAAAGACTTTATCTTTTAACTTTAATTAAAAATCCTTGTTTGTAAAGTAATTAGAAGTCGCCCGTTTTAGCTCCGCGGCTTGTAACTTTGATAGTCTAGGCTCTGGTAGCCACGAGACCAATTTCAAGATTAAACACGAAGTTTAACTAGCGGAGACTTTACACCTGCTACTAAGCAAAAGTACATTATATAAGGCTTAACCACAATTCAGCAGAGGTAAGCTAATACACGGAATTATAGGATAAAAGTAATCTACTTTAGTGTGGATTTTAAGAAAAAACGAATTTCATTTGAGTTGAGCAAACTTAAAATATACGCCAGTAATGTTACAAAATCTTGCTATTTTTTCAAAGTTACTTTAAATTATATGCCCGTGGAATGAGTAAGATATTTCAGCAAGATATTTCCACAAAATGTGTCATATTTTTTCAAGAACACATTTACGTCATCATGTGAGTGACAGTGTATTTACGGCATTGTTTTCAGTTAGCAACTCTTATAAGGCGGTAAAAATTACGAAAACTAGATGTATATATAATTTTTTTAACATATAGCGGACAACGAAAAAGCTGGCAACACAATTAAATCGCGGACTGTGACTGCCCTTGGGCGGCGATGTTCTTTCACTCGATATGAGACCCACCTGCTCCATTGTCCGCTATACCATGAAAAAACCTACATGTAAATCCGCCATTTACTTTGTATTAAATAAATGTACATTAAAAATGCAAGTCACTAAGATAGTTGGATCTCCAAGTAATTGAATTCTAGCAGAAAAAGGCGAGGGTCATTTACCATAATTAGATTTATTTAGTTCAATAATGATAAGTGGGATATCAAGTAAAATGATTATATATTCATTCATAATTCAGTACTATAAATACAGCGTATCGTTTAAAATGGTAACCAAAGAACCTAATTTGATCTCCCCATGACAGCTTAACATATAACCAAAGTCTTTAGGCTTTTATCTTCAAGAAATTTAATTAATAAAAAAGACAAATAAGAATAAAAAAGATTGAAAACGTTTAATAAAAAGTATAATAAAATATAAATGTATTAATTTATAATTATTAATTATATACAGCATTGATTAGAATGATGTCTGCCTTAACTCTTGCGGTAAACTGAAAACAAGATTGAAGTTCATTACAAAGTAGAACTAAGCATAAAAGTTTATTAATTTTCTTCTTCGCTTTGGTTGTGTCGCCGGCTTTTTAGACCGCTTGAGTGGTTTAATTTCATATTAGGATAGTCTCCCTCACTTAGTGAAATACAGTACAAGTACAATTTTACGCTGATATTCTGCGAAGCCGTGGTATCACTTCGGACGAACTGGCCGTATTAGTGCATCAGCGTGGCTCTACCATGTGTAAAACAGTCTTTCAGCAATCAGCAACTAAAAATCCCTTTCAAAGACCGGATAAATAATAAATTTTACTAAGACTAGGTTTGAACTTGGTACCCCTGATTTCACAACAGCTTACAAGCTCAGAAGAAGTATAAATTTTACTTGAGTTCACATTTACTGAATTATATTCCTCTAATTATGTGTATTGCCAAACAGTTTATGCTTAAAATGCCACTGATTTTACACATAAAACCTCTTTAGAGGTTGCATATTTTTACATGCATAATTTTTCGAAAATAATATGTACCCAGCGTTGCCATAGCAATAAAAAAGTTTTACGTGAATCATTAATATAGTACATATTATGTTAAAATTAGATATGTTTCGCAATGTTTTATAAAAAATGTAATTTATCATCTAATCAATAACTTTTTCCCTGGAACTGTCTAATAATAAAGAAAAACTCCTGAAACAAAAAACATCGTTGGCTCTGAAGGGAATAAGGTTATTCATTATAATATATGACAGCTTATATCACGTCCAAAGTTCCCTTAAAAAACCTACTTCGTGTCAAGTTCTATTTGAGACGCGATGTGACCAGGATAAACAAGCATTATAAATTGCCAACACTGATCACGTAATTGCTATTTCAGAGGATAGCAAGGTAATGGTGTTTCCTCTTCTTGAATCTTATTTAAAATATAACTGAAGTCCAAATTGATGCGAAGTGTCGTTAAAAAACAATTAAACGACGATGAAAATTTTAATGAATTATTTCAATTAATAAATGTATATTATATGACCTCATTTTTTCGTATCTTTTTTGGCTTAACAGAACCTAACTTTTACTAAAATTTCATATAGTATGGTATATTATTTTTAAAATTAAAATTAATTCTTAAATTTTATAAAATATCTTTAGATCTAGATTTTACAAGTACTATGCTGTTACTAAAATATACATTTATATTCTATTGAAATGAAAATGTTATTACAGGTTTTTTCTTAATATATAAGTATAATAAGTCCTTATATTAGTGTATAATAAATCCTTTTTCTTTCAGTTCTTAAACTGTGTTTCGCTGAGTGAGTGAGGATATCGGAGGCCCTTAAAAGTGCCGCTTTAGCAGCGTAAAAAACCGGTAATACAACCAATGCCTAAATGTTAGCGGGGTTGTTCTTGGGCGACGGTGTTCTCTTACCATATAGGAGACCCACCTGCTCCGTTCTCCGATATAGAATAAAAAAATTATCTAGCTGATGCGGATAAAACTTTAATTTTGCCTCGAAGTTCAATGGTAAAATTTAGCTATAGGATGCAAGACTTACTCACTTCGGCTGTATGAGATGAAACGGCATCTTTCGTACTGCTTCTTCAGCAAGGTCCAGAGGAAAGGCGAACTCTATCATGTTCTCGTTCAAGCAGTCATTGTAGGTGGATGCCAATTGACATCTGTCAGACATTCCTTCTATGCTATCCAGACATAGCCGGGAGATGCTTTGTAGTTTCCGCACAACTCTCGAGTTCTTTCCGTTAACTAAACTCGCGAGATGGACTAGCAGATCACGGTTTACCTAAAAGCAAAAGATTAAAGGAAAAATACATAATATTCTTAACATTAAATTACTCTACCACGTAACTTATATGTAACTTAAATGTTCATGGACGAATTCCACAATTGTAATGTATATCAATATATGTACCCTTAATCTTTTTTTTTAAACTTAGGAGACAAACGAGCAGGAAGCTTTCCAAGGATAAGCAGTCTTCCACCCATGGACACCGTCAACATTTGCTTGGACCGTGGGCGTTGCCGGCCTTTTAGAGATAGTTACGCTCTATTTAGAAGGTTTCCAAGTCGTATTTGTTTAGAAACGCGTTTGTAGGCAGCTGATTAATGAAAGTCGTGATGCACGGAAGAGAAACAAGAGGGACCTTAAAAATGCTCAGATGTGACAAATATCCAAGAGTGATACACATGAAACTTTCACATTCATAATTTTTTTTATGAGATAGCGGCGGATAACGGAACAGGTGGGTCTTCTATATGGTAAGAGAACATCGCCGCCCATGAACAACCGCGCCATAGTCCGCGCATTGGTTGTATTGCCGGCATTTTACGCCGCGTAAACGGCATTTTTAAGGGCCTCCGATATTCTCACTCATTGTCCGAAACACAGTACAAGTACCGTTTCACACAGTATTCTGTGAGCCTGTGGTATCACTTCCGACGATTTGGCCAAGTGCATCTGCATATGCTGCAGCATGGCTCTCCCACGGATAAAATATTCAAATATATCTAAAATATAGTATTTATACAATCATAATAGTAGAATTCGATCTTATTTTTATTGTATATTTTAAAAGACCGGATAAATTTATATTTTATTAAGTTCGGGGTTGGAACCCGGTACTTTTAATTTCACGATAGCTTACAACACCGCACGGCTGAGAGCTTAAATGTGTTTGGCGAAGAGACACGTGATTACGTTATAATTTATTTAGATTTTGTTACATTAATGTCTCTCGCCATACTCGTATCGTATTAAAGTTGAATGCTGGAATTTTTAAACAGTTACATTTTATCTTGCTCATAAAATATTTAAATGTGTTTTAAAAGCTTTTATTGCTCTTCTTTAAACTTAAATTTTTACCATTGTTTTAATATATACAAGATGTTCGCTCCGGATTGGAAGATTCTTAGATCTTATGTACTGAATTATCTTATGAAAGGCCTATGTCCAGCAGTGGACTTGGATGGGCTGATGATGATGATGATGATTTACTGAATATAATGCTTAAAATTAATTTACTTTTTTTAAATGAAAATTGAGCCAGTGAAAAGGGAGTTTCGCCTACTAAAAGTGGTCCTCCACCCAAGGATACTCCCGGTCCCTTGTCGTGCCGCGGCTCTTCCCTAATACATTTTTGTTACCGAATATTTCTGTAACTGTTTAACGACCAATGGTTTATTTCTCTATCTCTATCAATATATTGTCTAATACACGACAGTTATAGTAGAAATGCAATTTTCTAGAAATTATCTCGATACATTTCACTACTAAATGTTTGCCAGTAAAATTTTCAGTCACGCTTTATTGGATTGCTGTGAATTCTTTGCCAAAACAGGCATCGACAGAAATGTGTTAGAATTTTATTCAACGATCTAAATAAAATATAAAAACCCTTAAAGAATTTGTATCGTTTTCATTTCAATAATACTTATTTGATTTAAGACCGAATTATATTTATTACTTTAATCAATAATTAATAAGCTATTATTGTGAAACACCTTAACAGTTCCATGTAAATAAGAGTAATTAGATTTACTGTAATCTTGTGTTCATCAAAAATATAACAGTCAACCATTTAAGTAATTTAGTAGTTTTTGTTAGTGTGTACCAACGTAATTTAACAATTTTTTTTATTTATGATTATATGGTTAAATATCCTGAATAAAATCCTTTTTAAACTGATATTTTGTCATTCAAAGTGAGTTATAACTTTTTGTAAGTTATTTAGAGCATTGAAGTTTATGTTAATTCAATTTTGCATGTATATACATGCAATATTGAAATCATATAAAATTCGACTATTACAAATTGGTTTTTTTAACTTTCTTTTTTCAATGTGTTTTGTCTCATTTTTGCAACAATTAATGTACGTTAGCCAGATAGTGACAGAACGTTTAACATATTTTAAATAAAGTAACGTCAGATAATTTTTGTAATAATTCAGCGGCTGACCTTTCCATGATTGATGACGTCACTCTGCTCAAGCATACAAGCGGCGAAGCACTGCCCCGACCTGGTGATTGGGGAGGAGTTTGTGAAATATGCTCTCACATCCTTCGGAGTGGCTCTCACTTTTATAACACATGATTGGGCCATGCGCACTAAGGCGTCAAGATGTCCTTGTACCTAAGATAATATCTATTTTAATAACTGCTCCAACAAAATAAAAAAAGAAAGCTTACAATGAATAAAAAGCATATTTACTAAAGAAAGATATAAACAAGATATAAAACGGCCTATTTCATATAAAATTGTAATTATATTACTGAGAGTTAACGCCAAATTCCACGGATTATAAATATTTTTAGTTCAGATACTTTTGTACAGATTATAATCCATACATATGTTATATGTAATATATATGTATATGTAAAGAGAGTTAGTTAATCAATTGTTACATTCATAGTAATTAATACAATGGCAATGGTTTTGATTTTGTATTTGTAGAATTTTCTCAAATCGAATTTACCACTAGTAAATTAGCAATCTATATTGTTCTCTGTTTGGTTAAAATGTTGTTTCATTATTAAAATTTGTGTCTCTCTTCGAACTGATCATATTCTAGCTTGATTTTAATGTTCTGTGTTGTGTGCATATTGTGTCTTGTTAATTGTTCTGTGTATTTACTTGAATATCAAACTGACACAAAATTGTCACTATTAGTCACAGATGCCAATAAAATAAGAAAATTTAGCAATCAATTTAGTACATTTTAACACATAAATACTTTATTATAAAAAGATAATATGTATTGATAACTTATAATACTATAGAAAGGCAGGTTAGTGTGATCTATAATTTTAATATAATTTAATTTTACCTTAGGGTCAGTGAAGTCTACTAAGGTCCCTGAAAATCCATGAGGTCTCATAGCTAACGCCACTGCAATGACACTTGCAAATAATATAAGTTGCATGTTTCTGTAATAAGTAACAAACATACAATTTATATGATTACATAATCCCGTGGGAGAGCCATGTTGAAGCATATGCGGACGCACTAATTGGGCCGGCTCGTCCGAAGTGATACCACGTGCTCACATAAAACTCAGCGTGAAATAGTTGTATTTGAAATGGTGCCGCTACTGTTTTTTGCTGAGTGGATATCGGAGGCCATTAAAAATGGCGCTTGAATGGCGTAAAAACCAAGCCACAACCAATGCGCGGACTATGCTGCGGTTGATGACGGGCGGCGATATTCTCTTACCATATAGGAGACCCACATGCAGAGTTGTCCCTTATACAATAAAGAAAATGATACGTTCCTCACTATTACGACTTGGGACATATAAAAAAAGCCGTACCTTTAACTAAATTACCGAAAAACATGCATCCTAGCAGAAGCAAGGGGTAGCCATGGGAGTAGAGCCCTTATCCTAGATGAGCCCCCTGTCCGTTTGTCCCACGATATTCATAAAAAAGCTATATCTACATACATATTACTCTTTTTCTGAATCTTAATTTATTTTAACCTCAAGAAGCAGGGATTCGCTGCCATTTTTTTGTCACTTATTTAAGATTGCCGAAGCGACATTTTAGTATATATACATTATATTTACGTTGAAATAAAATTGAGATTTATTGCAGCCTGTTAACTTGAACACTTTTACAATACAAGTGGCAAATACGGATGATTTTCACTCAGGTAAACATCTTTTCATCTTGTCGATGCCGGGGTCTGAATCGATCCAATTAGATTCGATTGAACAATCAATCTGAGTGTTATCTTAAAACGGCAGACGACTGTATTTTTATCTCACGTTTTCACATTCGAATTGATTAAAATGTTTCGCTGAGTGATTAAGGATACTAGAGGCCCACGAAGCAGCTTGCCGCTCAAAAGTGTATAAGGCGGAAAGATAATCAAAGCTTTTTTGGGAATGGCTAGAGCTGCATTTACAGGTTAATGCGGGCGGGAGGTGACCTCGGTGGCTCGCCGAGAATTAGGTTTAAATATTTCCGCATTCAAAGCATAAAGCCCTATTCCACTGCACGATATTTAGTTTTAGCAAGTGCGTCTGACATCTCGTGGGATCTATTTTATCAAAACCATTAAGAATACCCGAAAACCAATTATATCCATTAGATATATTTTAGAGAATAAGGGTAAAATATTTAAAAAATCACAAATTAATATAGTTGTGATACAATTATAATATTACTACCGAATTCCAACCGTTAAATTACTAAAAAAATTTTCAGTCATGTTTTAAATTATTCATACAGACGACAGTTTTCTAAAGACAAAAGAAGAATATTTAAGTGCTTCTAAAATACGTCTAACGACTATAAAAACGGCTGGATTGTAAAAAAGGGCTTGCGTAAGACGCATTTTGTCTTAGGGAATTTTTATTATGGGATACATTTAGGTGGTTACGGTCGACCGGTATTTCCCCGGTTTTATTATGGCAATAATACTATTCCCGGGATCAGTGAGGTTAACAACAGAAAAGATAAAACGGGAATTATACTTTATCTGTGAAAAATTCTAGAGATTACCTTATTATATATTAAAGAAGATTCTAGGCCAAATTTTAACCACCTGCGTGTCTTACGGGTTAACGCAGCTACGTGCAAATTTGAACAGTATTAAAACGGTTTTTTAATGAAATTAGAAGCAAAGAGCAGAATGCTAGGATGAACCTTCGGAGGCCTATGGACAGCGCACCTCTTGCAGGGCCACGGTAGCGTTGCCGGCCTTTAAGAATAGGTATGCCTAAAAATTTATATACCGAATGTATATATTTTGAATAAATGTTAAAGCAAACAATAAAAGGAATAGATGAATAATTTTCACGAATATAAATGTAGAAAGGTGTCTTTTTTACGAATGAAAATTTTAAGTTAGCTGGTTTAAAATAAGATTACTACTCGGAAGGAATTTGAACCAACATATTTGCATAACAATGCGTCTTTATTAACGAATGCAGTTCTCAAACGCTTGTTGAATTTTTTAAATTTTAGGAGTATTTCACGGCTTTGTTTGATTTCCGCAAGAGGGTTTTTATTGCTTTAAGTATAAAACAAATACTAAAACCATAACTTTGTGCATTACAAGGAACAATTTGATATATACAGTTATGTTATTAAGCAAAGGCACTTTATCCTTTCAAAATTCTAAATATATTTAAATATATACTTAGAATTTATGAAAGATATATAGATCTCATAGATTTTTTAAATATGAAAGCGCCTATTTGTAACCATAAGCAGACCACAAGTTGGCTGTTTTAGCTCAAAACGTCATAAAATAGTTTTAAGATCCATTTGTATGTATAATAGGTTTTTTTTTTAATTTTTAAAGTAGTGGACAATGGATCTGGTGGGTCTTCTATATGGTAAGATATTTAATATGTAAGTTTCAAGTATAGCTAAGTATTCTTTGAGCCCGTGGTATCACTTTGGGCGAGCCGATCCAATTAAGGCGTCAGTATATACTTCAACATGGCTCTCTCACAGGTGCCACATTATTAAGACACTCGCCCGGCCAGTGTCAAGCCCTTCCAGAGATCGAATAAATTATTAATTAAATTATAATCGTCCGGACCGATATTCGAACCCGATACGTGGCACATTTATAAAACCACTAAGCTACCACTAAATACATATATTTATTGTAAATAAAAAAGTTACTCTAGAACCTTTATTAGTTTATCAAATGACATAAAACAATAATACACTATATGAAATGAAAACCACAAACAGAATAAAAATTTAAAATTAACAAGGTTCTTACTCACACTCCGTGTTCTAGCGACAGCTGCATTTCTAATACAGTTGCAGGCCACAACACACAGTGCTTATAAAAAGAACTATTCAATAATTGTAGCATTCACAATTCTCATTGTGTTTCCGCGTACCAGATGGTCGGGGTTTTATCTTTTTGCATGGACGTTATTGGTTTAATAATGTAAACAGTTCGTAATATTGCATAGTGTTTCGATTGTTACGAGAGAGCTGGCTTTTGTATTTTTTCTTTAGTATTGGCATAGCTTTTCATGAAAACCTACGAACCTGCGTAATAAAACACCCGGTACGAATTATATGATTTATGTAGTAATTATTTTCTATATTCTCTACACGTTGTCAAAATTGATAACTGAATTCACAATACGGTACTTCTACTGTGTTTTGGTGAGTGAGGATATCGGATTAAGTCGGCAACACAACCAATGCGTCCACTGTAGTGCGGTTAAACATAGGCGGCGGTGTTCCCTTACAATATAGGAGAACCACCTGCTCCGTTTTCCGCTATACCATAAAAAATCACGGGAATTACGATTTATTTTATTGTCAAAAAAATGTAACAGTTTATTCTGGACTTGAAAAGTATTCTTTTACGATGTTTGATGTCATTTTTATGCAGAAAGACATGGGTACTCCTTACGAGTAAATTAAGGCCGTTCTTGACAACTTCACTGCGATACATAACTACTACTAACTAAACTTGCTCCAGTATCTTCACTAACTCAGCGAAATAGTACAAATGGTATTCTGTTAGCAAGACGTGTTATTACTCCGGACGAGCCCAATTAGTGGATAGTATCAGATTGCTTCTCCCATAGGAGATACAGTTTTGAACTTATAAATTATATTCGATCTGGGACTTGGTTCGTTTGAAGTGATACAACGGGCCACTGAATACTTAGCGTTCAATGTTGTACCTGAAACGGTGCTTCTACTGTATTTCGCTGTGTGAGAGTATCGGGGCCCTTAAAAATGCCGTTGAAGTGGCGTAAGAAGCCACAACACAACCAATGCGTAGACTGTGGCGCGGTTGTACATGGACGGCGGTGTTGTCTTACCATATAGGAGACTCACCTGCTCCGTTTTAACTATAACATAAATAAAATTATACAATGGGACAAAAGTATTGCGGTTATAACGCGAAAGGCCATAATCTGTCATGTAAATGCAGCGGGTGACGGGAGGCAATTTACCCCCTGAGCGCTGCGGCTTGACATCGGAACTTTTCAATCTCACTTGGTATGCACACAGTTTTCATGTTCCCATTCAAGTTTTACACAACGCGGCTTAACGAATACGCTTCACGGTACACTTACTCATAATATCTAGTTCACACTTTTTAACATAACTGTACAACTTTTCTCTAGAATCATATAGTTATTGCATCTCTCATATTTAAGGCGGCGTTCGTAGGAAACTATTTTTTACTTCTTTTCTACTTATTTTACAATTTTAACTTCTACTGTGTTACCTATAAATACCGCAGTTTTATATTGATGGAAGAAATTACGAAATCGATTCAGTTGATTCGTAGATTAGCCGCACAAACACACATACTTTATCTCTTTATAATATTAGTGTAGCATATTTATAAAATAGGTTTTCAATTGCCCTTATTATAATTATTAATTAAACATTCTTGTTTTAGCTATAATATAACCAGATTGTAAGGAGGGGCCTTATGAGATACATGCTTGCCGTGTAACAAGTAATAAACAAACTGTAGAAGACCCTCTCTTGAAAAGGGTTTTATTCTGCTGGAAATAAACAAAAGGGTTAAGATTTTCATTCTTCTGCGATTTAAATTAAAAAGGGACGCTTGTTTTGTTGCGATGAGATAAGATGATTTTTCTCAAAGGAGGGTGGCACATCTGTGAACCATGGAAATCTAAGAAGTGCAATGTACATGCACACAATGTACATGTCCTGAATTCTAAAAAAAAGATACCAGGATAATGAAGATATGCTTTTTAAGTGTATTACAATTATATCTGAAAAATGATTAGGACTCAATATTTATATATGGCGGCATCGGAGATGTTTGTATAGCGTTTTTACCGTCAACTTTATTTGTCACTTCAGAAGTCGTAGTAAAAGATTGTTCTATAATCGATTTTACACCTAACACTTCACATTGAGCTTCACTCACACTCACACATTTCACTAACACATCACTTTTAGAATTAAACTAAATCGATCGAACCAATAGTTTCGGTAGATTACGTGCTTCCAAATTACTGTTTTATATTTTCTTATTTAAGAATAAATATATTATATTTCAAAACACAATTCGTTCTTCGTGTGTCAAAAACCTTAAGGTTTTTTAAGCACACCGAATATTCGTCATTTGACCCCATTCCAGCACCAAAGGGCCGACCGAGACCGGTTTGAAAGTCACTTCAAATACAGGCTGATCCATATAAACATTCTTATATGTACACGTTTTGTTATTGAAAATTATTGATTTTTGCTCTTTACCCCATTCAGCGTAAGGCTTCACTCTTGACGACTAGATGCATCCTGATCAACTCGACTCTTTGGTGTTACATAGAGATGTTGGTTCCCACATCATCTTACATATATGACTGAATGAAATATTATATATATATATACAATTCCTCGTTTTTAAGTATTATTGTCAAGAGAGAGTAGTCATTTGTAATGTCTGTATAACGCCGAGGTAACATAATTTGAAAATATTAATTAAATTAACTTAATTATAAATTATATTTTGACGTTGAAAATTATTATTAATGAACATTTTATTCCGTTTCTGAGAATTATAATTGCGCAATGAAAATGATTTGGTTATATTTAGATCGTCTAATAATTAAGAAATTATATCAAAAGTATATATATTATATATATATAATATTAAAATAAGAATGTTTATCATTTAAATTATCTTAATGGCGCAGTGGTTTTAAGATTGTGTAAAGGTTCTTGGGGGAAAAAAATATCGAATTAAAAAGTGACTCTGTAAAATAAGTGAGATAGGATCTCTCAAAGTAATTCCAATTGTTTATTCAGCAGTTGTTCAATTCGTCTTGCGATCGATTCGGAGTGGATAAACTTTCTTGTAAAAAAAGATCACAAAAAAATTAATAAATTCCTTTTTATGTCTTATGTTTACCTAACTTCACGTTTTTACACATGCTTCTAAAAAAATATATTTGAAAAAATATTCAACAATCAAAATATCCTAAAAAGTAAAATAAACATTATCATATAATAAAAGAACTGATGTATTGTAATCCTATTTTTTGAGTATCCTGAATACATCGTAAAAATCTGAAAAATACGACCACTTCACAGCGGCACCCTTTCGTTTGACATCTCATTAATCAAAATCGCTCCATGGACGACGAGAACCTTTTAGCTTAGTGGTCTTATAAGCCTACCACGAAGCGAGCAAAATTGGGTTCAATCTCCGGTCTGACTAAAAATTTTCAATTTATTCCGTGTTTTGTAGATCTTGACAGTGACCTGGCGAGTGTCTTTACACTTTTTTACACGTGGAAAAGCTTTATCGTTTGCTGACGTACTATTTACTACGTATTTAGGACAGCTCATCGAAAGTAATGACAGGCTCAAAGAATACCAAACTCTGATATACTGAGTGAGTCCTCAGAAGCCCTTATAATTATACCACTTATGTATGCAGCGTAAAAAAGGCAACACAACCAAAGCGCGAATTGTGGCGCGGTTGTCCATGGACTCTCCCAAGGGTAAAATCATCTTGAAGGTTTCTCTAGTGGTCCAGAAATACATAATTCAAAATATATTAACTATATTTATTTTTCTCCGCGGGAGAACTATGCTGAAGCTCTAGTAGCTCTAGTTCCACTTATACGATGGTACACGCCGGTGACATAATTAAAGCGTGGAATGTCAGACAACAGTCAACAGAGCCGCTATGTTATTAATATAGTAATAAAAAGAGAATCGCTGCCATTGATTAGATGAACACATATGCCTCAATGCCGGAAGGTATGAAAAAATTTAAGATAGCTAAAAGAGAGAGAATACGATGAGAATGCTATCTTAAAAAGATTAAAAAATATGCGAACCGAAAATGTGATGGAAATGCGGCCTTTTTAAATTTTAATACAAGATTATGTTGACGTTTTAATGAAAAATGTTACTGCATTTTCTAGGAAGACAGGGCGCTGCGCCTCTCTCGTTCATTATGCCTGCAAACTTTTATAGGCTAACTTTTTACAACAGCGTTTGTTTTAATTGATTTTTAAGCAGAATATCACTTTAACGAAAAGCTGTAATTTCACACTGCAGCTGTTATATTTACGTCACTCATCCTAATTGATTTTATAGAATCGCCATTTACCACTCAAAACTGAGGATTTTAGAGAATAAAACCTGTATTTGTAGCAGATAACTTATCTTTACATATAGTTTCGTTCCGTGTACAACCATTCTGTAGAATCAGCAAATATAGGTTTGCTAAGCCACTTGGACATATAACTATGCTGTGACGTAAAGTATTATACTTAAATAAAAAAGTTAAATACGACAGCTATGAACTATAAGATTAAGGTATAAAATTTTAAAAGGTTACTCGTACAAACTTTTTGTATTGTTAAAAACAACGATGATAAATCTATAAGATTCCAAGTATTGTACTATATATTGTAAGCAATGGCACCTGCAAGCTATTTGCCGCAAAGCGCGCTCTATCTTTGTCCAAGCTTTGATAAATTTGTCCGACCCTGCTTCTGAGATATTTTTAGAAGTTCTAATGGCATTATTATACTTGAAATTTATTACAACGGTTAATGGTTGGACATGTATAAACAAATCTACAAATTTTTATTATATTTGTGTAGCTACATATGCAAAAAAAAAATATTTCTTTAATTTCTACAACTGGTTAACTTGAGGATGTCATGGCGAAAACGGATTTTTTATTAATAAATAATAAGAAAATATTATTGTAAGGATTTTTCATTTAAGTAATATAGTTGATCATCATCATCATCATCAGCCCATTTAAGTCCACTGCTGGACATAGGCCTCCCTCAAAGACGCCCACCCGCTGCGATCTTGAGCGAT
>DWCF01000838.1:0-37820 GCA_018230265.1 Delias oraia
GCTTCTTGAAAGGCTCAATTAAGAGTCTCGTAGCTGTCTTGTAAGGTACTGGGTTCGTTGCTCAGAATGAATAGAAGGCTATTTACCAACACGAGCTAAATTACAGTTACCATCGAATTTTAAGCAGGTATGTACGTATATCATACACCGGACAATCGCGCCATAGTACGCGCGTTGGTTGTGTTGCCGGTCTTTTACGCCAATTAAGAGGATTTTTAAGGGCTTCCGATATCTTCACTCATTCAGCAAATCACAGTAGAACAATCGTTTTAAGCCTACTACTACCATTTCACGCTGAGTATTCTGTGAGCCCGTGGTATTACTAAGGACGAGCCAACCCAATTAATGCGTCAGCATATGCTTTATCATAGCCTTTAAAGTTTAATGGGTGTGGAACTCGTGGGCTCGCCGCGAATATTTCTTTATTTACATTCATTTAAATTTTTGGAACACATGTGTACACATCACTGGTAAAATTAACGATACATTAACGACGTCTTTGAATTGCACCTTCAGTTAATGGGCGGTCCATTATCAATTCAATCATTTGAGATCTGGAAACTTTGGGATGAAAAACGTATTCTACAATAGGCAATTGTTAAAGAAAGAGGAATTTTAAGGCGATAGTTGAACTGTATTGCTAAAGGGTTTAGAGCTAGTGTCAAAACAACACCGCAGCACTTTTGTCAAATAGGAAAGATACGTAGAGGTGCAGATAATTACCAATATGAAGTATATATGTGACATATTATGTGAATCAGAAAGATAAATAAATGGTCAAATTACCTGAATATGTTGTTTTAAAACAGGGTAGTAGAGATAGAGGCATTGCAAATTATATTCCCTTGTCAATTGTTGAGCTTGATCACGTATCTTTCCGAAAGAATGTTGAGTTGCCGAACATGTTAACAGTTCTGTTCGTCCCATCAAAGTTAAAAACTCCGAGACCTTGTCGTACACAGCTGCCTCCATGCTTTGCATGCATGACTGCAATTCTACTAAGAAGTATCGGTTCTGTAATAAATATTTTGAATTTTATCTGCATGTAGATCAGATTTTGATGTTTAAAGTTTCAGCGTATAAGCTTTGAAAGGTTTTGTTAATGATGCTAAAGAAGAACTCTTATATGCCTGGTATACCTGGTGCGCGTTCGCTGCAGATATACTTAGAAGATAGTCATTTCTTGCTCCTGTTGATTTCTCTTCAAGTTGATCTCGACGGGAAGACACTTTTGCACTGTTTTTTTGCAATGAAGTTATCGACTGGAAGAATGAGCCCTTTTTCTTTTTTAACCTAAACAACAAAAAAATAATATACATGTAATCGCTTAGTTCTTTTAAGGCTGCAATTCACCTTGTCTTATATTAGGTTAAAAAAACAATAATTATTTATAAATAGAGTCACACAGTACTTACTTTTCTTCTATATCTTTAGCTTTGTCGCGTACATCATGAGCGGTATGTTCTTCATCGAAATACATTTTCTTGTTTTTATCCACATCGAGAACTGTCAATTGCAGTTCTTTGTGAGCTTGGGCAAGCAGATCTGTACTCTGAATCGCATTAAAATTTTATACATAAATCAATTAATTTATAATAAATTTAAATAAACAACGTAGAAAATGTATAATAACCTTTTTTGCAACATTTATTTTATGCTGCCTCAATTGTTTGGCTTCATCTGCAATCTGTTGTTGGAAAACCTCAACCGCTGCCAGGCGAGCACGCGCTAATTTCTCGTTTTCCTCCAACACAGTCCTCCAAACGTTCCACATATTCCTATTTTATAATAAATAAAGCTTTCTTATTTCTTCTTATTAGGTATATCTGATCTATATTATCTACATTAGGTATATCTGGGGACCTTCCTTAAAAGTCGGCAACGCACCCGCAAAGGCTGGATGTGACCATGGGCGGAGGACCGCTTGCTCTAGGTGAGCCTTCTGCTCGTTTGCCACCAGTGGTGTATAAAAATCTAACTATAAGAACTTATAAAATTTGAAGATACTCTGTTATTCGTTTCTACAAATATGTATATGATTTATTTCATATGTATATTGTATATTTTAGTATTTGTAATATATTAATTTCAAAGATATTCACTTCGTTTAATAACACATAAAAAGGATTTTTTTTAATTATGAATGGTGAATTTCGAATGGTATAGGTATCATATATCTTATTACAAACACATATTGAAGAAGTAATTTTAAATGACTAAATGAGAAACTATTTAAAATTTTATCAGCCATCAAAACGTTACTTTCATTTCTTTAATATTCTATATAAATTTCTGTTATGTGTATGATGTTAAATTTTAGTTTTCAACAATGTTTCAAAATCAAAAACTAATGTAATGTTTTTTTAAACAAACACTTTTATAATATATTTTTATCAAGTTCATTCGTTTAATCTGCCTCATTTTCATATAAAATACTTAACATAACACCTTAAATGGTACAGAAACGTAACTTAATTAAACAATTCTGTTTGCGGGCTATTGAAAACAATAAACGGATTGCGCATTACAATTAATAATCGTTCCACAACTGAACGTTTTTTAAGGCATTTTGTGCCGCGCACCATCTCTCTGTGGAATCAGCTGCCAGTAGGGCTATTTCCAAACCAATACGACTTGGGGACCTTCAAGAAAAGAGCGTACACTTTCCTTAAAAGCAAGGCTGTCCATGGAGGACACCCTGCCCTAGGTGAGCTTCCTGTTCGTTTGCCACCGATAGTACACAAAAAATATATGTTTATTTGATTGTGTCTAAATAGCAATTAAATACTAGCAAAATCATCGATTTTGAGAATCAACATCGCCTTAATATTTAATGTTTGACAGTATCACGGAAATAATATTTTGTAACACTCCCTTTTCTTTTGTTTACAATCAGTTGGATAACCATAAATCATTTAATTATATATGTATTCACTAATTATATATATATATATATATATGTATTAATAATTACTATAACACATCACATATTCAGGTAATTCAGATATAATTCAGTGTGAGAGTAAGAAAGCGGATATCTTTCATTGTCTGCCAGTTCTTTTTTCTATTAAATACTTGAGACATAATATATAAGACAGAAATATCAATAGAGAAGACTTAATTACTGCTAAACAAAAGTTTATAGTGATAGGCTATTGGTATGATAACCTGGTCTTCAGTAACTTGATTTAACTTATAAATAATTTTTAATTTTTACTAAAACACCCATAACTATTATAACCGCCGCGTTAATTTAAAAAATATACTTATTCACTCCTATAGCCGCAATAGCCTGGGAAAAATGGGCCGCAAGCCTTAAAGTTGCTAAAAACCTACAAAACGTTTTAATACAGTCTTAAAACCGTTTTCCGATTCCAGAAGGTTAATTTTGACGAAATAATAATGTTCCATCTATTCTTAAATTATAATCCGACAATTTAAGGTGTCTATGTTAGTAAACAGTAGCGTATGCGTTCTATAAAAGTAAACCAAATTAAAACTTACCATTTTTCTTCAGTACCGTCCACTTTAATATCAGGTATGTTAGGTATCTTTTTATTCAGATATGCGGATGATATTTTCAACAATGCCTGAGGATAAAATAATTCCTTGTTTTTTATTTCCATAGTTAGTTTATTTCTCACTTTAATTAAAATTATGACCAAATTATTTAAATAACTTACATCTAGCAAAGCATACATCAAAATCCTTTTATTAAAGTTTGCTTTAATAATTTGCTTTAATTTCAATAACCTTTTGAGGTTATTGAACGGATCTCTAAAAATATATATTATGTTAGGTATAATTGAGAATTTATATTTTATCACGCTTACCTCTGAATATGATTTTTCAATGGCTGATCTTTTAATGGTATATGTGCGCAGGTCCTCCAATAAATCGCACTCATGTTGGTTCTTCGCATAAAGCTTCGCAATTTGCTCCGAATGTAGATTTTTAAGAAACTTTGTATAGTTACTCTGTAACAATAGAATGGGTACTGAAAATAATTGTGTCAGTTCTGGCTCCAGTACCATAATACACGTATTAAGCAATTGTTAGAATAATAAATAAAAATCTTGTACCAGTTCATGAATTTAAAATAAATAGTCATATTTGTTTTGTAATATTTTTTTGAATATCTGCATAACAACAACAAAAAAACTATATTAATTTTTTAAACAATTTGTATAGATGTCGTAGACGATAGTCTTTATGATAGCTGGTAATTTTCAAAACTGTTGCGAGTTAATTGTAAGTTTTCATTTTATTTTTAACATATGTTTTGAAAGTATATATACTTAAAAGTACGGAGTTTTTAACTATAAATTGCATTTTTATAATGCAACAGTATTGCACCGATAGATGACGTCCTTCTTCGAAAGCCCTACTTAATTAGCAAGAAAATATCTAATAATTCCACATAAATTCATAATTAAATATTAAGACATAATTACTAAAGCAATTTATTTTAAATTAATTTAAAGAAATCATATGAATCTATTCATATACTTCGCGGGTATCACATAATCAGTTCCATATTTTATAGTGGAAAACGTAAGCTATAACTGATATATAGATAGTTAAAATATCAAAATGTAAAATTAATAAGGGTATTTGTTCAAGGGAAGACATTTACCGAACGCTTCAATGGTAGGTTTAATGGTAGGACGACATTTTTGACATTAACTTAAATATTATTAAATGTATTTTATATTATAGTAATCTAAATCCGATATAAGTTACATAATAGGTTATTGATAAGTAAGAGCCTAAAACTAGAGAAGTCTGGGCGAGGACTGTATTCGTATTTCCTAGATGTAGATATATTGCCTAGTATGTGTTTTCTCATACAATGGGCTTCTCTTGATAATTAATTGTCGAATTCAAGCTCATATTGCTTACCTTTCTCGGTGGAGGTTGCATGATGAGGGTCGCCGTGGCGGCGGCCTATGCTTATGAACGCGTAGCAATTTGGATCGATGGAGACCCACGCAAGCGTGACCGTGTTCTGCCGCTTTTGCCCATAGCCCAGTGGAGGCAATCTACGCGCATGCGCCTTTACGTTCCCTATCACTCTCATCTCTATACTTATCGTCTCGCTAGTAGAATAAGTATACTACTTAAATATATTTTATAGTTCAATTCTATACTTAATTAGATAAAGGTGATATAGGCAAATTAATAAAAACTATTATTTTATATTTTAAAAGTATTTGTGTTAAAAGTTACGGCAAAAAAACGTACCTTTTATGTTATTTCTTTGAAACATTAAAATTAATAAATTGTTTTAATTTATTTCGTACAGTTTTAATTTAAAAAACGTATTTGAAAAAAAATTAACCGACCTTGAAATATCCAAAAATGTAAAAATAACTGTTATATAATAAATTAGCTGTGGTTATTAAGTCACTATTTTTTAACGTATTGATGATATAAATTGTGATGGAGTAGTTGGGTCTCCTATATGGTAAGAGAACACCGGCGCCCATTAACAACCGCGCCACAGTTCGCGCATTGCCTGCTTTTGCTGGCTTTTTACACCACTTAAGCGGCATTTTAAGGGCCTCCGATATCCTCACTGACTCTGCGGAACACAGCACAAGTACCGTTTCACGATGCGTATTCTGTGAGGCCGTGGTATGAATTCGGATAAGCCGGCCCAATTTGTGCGTCAGCACCGCTCTCCTACGGGTGCGACATTATTTAGACACTCGCTCGCCCATTGTCAAGCCCTTCCAGAGACCGAATAAATTATAAATTAAATTATAATTGTCCGAACCGGGATACGAACGCGATACCTCTCCCTTCATGGTAGACTTATTAAACAACTTTGCTACGAGTGTCTCAGAGCGAAATAAAAATAGAATTAAGCTTTAGATAAAATACTGATTCTGTAGGTATAAATATGCACATATTATGCAATAATTTTATGAACGTCATGACCAATAAACAGTTGAAAACAGCGTAGAACTTATTTCTATAAACTGTAAAGCATTTGGTATGAGTTAGGCAAAAAAGGAGCTTATCCTTTACGCGGCAGGGTAAACAGGCCAATCTCATAGGTATGTGGTGCTCCCTGCAATGAAGCAGCTCCGTTGCTTTAATAATTTAACCAACAGGATTCTGAGTAAATAACCAAGTAAATGGCGGGATATCCAATTCCCCTATCTAAATTCGAGGATTCGTTATCCTTGGCATGGATGACACAGCGGCTGTAAGAGGTGACTTCTCCCTTAAATGTAAGAAAAGTGAAACTGCAGTAGTTTCCCTTATAATTTTTATTATATCTATTTAGGCTATAAACCTCAGTGGGTTCGCGACGTTCTCTGATCATGTGTAAAATAACAAAAAAAAAATAGTTTTTAGTTGTTATAATGTTTTAAAAATATCACAAATAATTATTAGTCAATAGGTATAATATATAGTAAAAATAAATAAATAACCCCCCTATGACCAAGCGTCTTTAGGGGAGGCCTATGTCCAGCAGTGGACTTGAATGGGCTGATGATGATGATGATGATAGTAAAAATTATATGTAATATTCAGACGCAAAGAGACAACAGTGGTTTTCTTTTAAATACTTAATTGTACTTATATGTTTATCGTTTCAATTCTGTTAGAAAAAAAATTGCTTTATCATTATTACTTTGCCCTTCATATCTAAGTTGTGACATAGACATACTTTCAGTAAAAATAAGTATTATTATCATGCATTTCATTCAGCATTATTTACAGTAGTGTCAGGTCTACAATGATGTCTTTCCAAAGAACCTTAATATTAGTTAATATTACACATTGTGAGCTGTTTCTGTTGAGTTATTTTATAATTTCTTTTTATTAGTACCCAATGTAAAATAATAAAAATCTGAAATCCAATGCATTTTATAATTTGTAATCGTTTAGTTGTAAATCTTATATGAAAAAAAACTAAGCTGTAATTTTACAAGATCATCATCATCATCAGCCTATTAAGTCCGCTGCTGGACATAGGCCACCCCCAAAGACCTAATGCGATCTTGAGCAATCTGGATCCAGCGGTCGCCCGCGACCTTTATGAGATCGTCTTTCTATCGCGTGGCGGGACGTCCCACTTTGTGTTTTCCGGTACGCGATGAACAACATTTTACAACAACCAGTTTTTATTTTTAATTTAAACTCGTCTATATCCAGTAAACCAAGTCAAGCAAATGCCAATTGCCTCGATACTTTTCGCACATTCACATCAGCTAGTAGTCGAATAAACATTTTTTATTTTGATGAAACTTTTTAATGAGATGCACACGAAATTGTTTGCGCAGTCGCTTTAAGGTATAATTTTAGAGAAACGAAACTTACCCGAAAGTAATTTCGGGTCGTACCGCTATTTTTGCATTTGTAGTGGTAGGTGGTCATTCTTTTGTAAATTAATCATAAAAGTACCACATTTATACTAGACATGGTGTTACACAAAACATATGCTGTTCACATTTACGTTGGGCCATGATCCTTACACAGATGATAAGCGACTGATAATAGCGAAAGATTTACAAATTGTTGTTTCATACTTCAATCGATAATTCAGGAATCAAAGATACGATACCTTGTACCTTGATAGATTAGATTGAACAATGTTGTTAGATTCAAGTGGTTCTAATTAAACAATTAAATAATAAATATTTTAGAATGTTTTTAACTATAAATTTAATAATAGAACCTTTATAACTCGATTTCATATAAGTGACGTATTCGTATTATTTAAGTAATATTAGCAACTGTCACGCAAAGGTCGTCGATTATTGGTTAATTCTTAATATGTGAGGTAACCACCGCTAAGGAACAAGATATTGGAGAAACTTATAATGGGCACTTCTTGATAAAAATAATACTGCCATTTGGAAAACATATCAGATTGTAAACATTCTATTTATAATGTAATTTAGGTTATGATTTCTTATCAATATGAGCTCAATTTGTGACTCGAAAAGTCAAAAAAAAGTCTGTTTTAAGTCCGTTTCAAGGATTTAAAATAAGGATGGCTATTATAGTTACTTTCATAACCCCTTGTTCATAAGAACAATGATGATGAACAACGATGTTCAGATGAACATCGTGTTATAGGCTAGGCGCCATAGATAGTTGAGTATGCCTAACATTCGCTTACAGATTAAAGTTAAGAAAAGAATAATAATATGAATTATGCCAGTCGATTTTTTGGTCCAATTTTTTTACCCTCTCTTCTCTTATTCGTATTGGGAATGTATTGAGTACATGATATAAAATCATTTTAATGCTTATTTTCGTAATAATTTATAGATTTTTCTAATGCTAAAAGTCAGGATGGATTCTTAAATAATAAAACAATCATCACAATAACTAAATAACAATAACTCAATTTTATTTCTACATTTATGATTGATGTATTTACATAATGAATTACAAAACAATTCCGAGTTTTTGCTATTTCAAGACACTGTGCGACAAGCGGCTGTATATTTAATTGGTGGAATTAATGACTCTGGTAAAGAAGGGTTCGTCATTTATCGTGGACGTAACGTTGAGATTTTTTTAACCAAATGAACAACAAGCGATGCGTGGTAATTGTTTAACTCAGCTGGAAGGGCTCTTGTTTAGGGAGCGCGATAACAACCGCCTCTGCCGGATACGGAGTAGAGGACCTAGCTACGTTCCCAGACTCACCCCGGTCACCCCGCTCAGGCAGCTCATGACCCCGCGTCGGCCCAAGCCGAAGTTCGTGTCTCGCAGAAGACGCCCTCGCGGCTAAAAATCAAATTCACTGCAAACCGTAAGCTCGCCCAAAAGACCGTGTGAAGCTGTGATGGCTGTATGGCCGGCAGCAAATAACACTTCCAAAAAATCTAAAATGCATCTCACTCATAAAATTAAAAATGAAACCTATATTTTTAAAATATCAGTATAAATCTGAGTTCATCAGCAGATAATGATTTATTTGAAAATAAATATGCAAACTGCTTCTAACTGTTTGAATTGCTCATTATTTAGACCAAGGTTTCCCAAAGGCATGAGAGCTGTTTGAACAAAATTAAGACTCCGCTTTTAAGCATTGCTTTTTACTACCAAACCTACTAGTAGTGTCACAACCACTTACAGCATGGCAAAATAATGCATATATTTTCACGCAGTGATTCGGCAGCCAAATGGCATCCTAGAAAACATTTATTTGTGTGAGCACCGTCAAACCATTGACCAAGACACCCAATATTTGTTAATTATTACCAGAAATAAACTGCTAAGACGAATGAGTGCCTGTTCCGTTGTCCGCTATACAAAAATAATATATAGTTTTGAAAACTTCTCCCTAAAGCTGTCTTTTCTTCTATTTGCTGCTTTTTAAAAATTAAGCAGCCTTCTTAAACCACTTGAAATAAGCAAACTTGATACAGTACACTTTTCAACAGACACTAATAATTTACGAAAATACTATTGTTTATGTCTATATAAAAATAGGACTTAAGAAAGCAAAATCTTTACGTAAATAGATGTAGAAATACGCTAAATTTGTACTATGGTTAATGTATGGACAAAAGGGGGACATGAGGAAGGGACCAGAAAACCGGGTGGTAAGATTTGTTTTGTTATTTAAGGTCTCAGATATAGGAATCTGGTCACTTAAAAAACAGCCGAATACGCTGATTACATAGAAAATAAAAGAATAGGGTAATTGATCTAGAAAAATTTAATAATGAAGGAGGCGACTATGTGCACATTGAAACTTACAATATTTACAACACCCACGTTGCATTGTCCTTTTACTACACAATACACTCTGCAATTTTAGTTTGTCTTATTTTCTCAAATATTTCTAGGCTGTACATAAGTAGTTTGTACAATATTCTTAATATTTTAAACTAATAATCTAAGTTTTGAAAACCATGGAAATACTTATAAGGATAATGGTGTTAGAAGTTAATCTCTCTTAAGGTTATTCTTTATATCTAATACATAAATAACTATGTGTGAATTTAGTTTTAATTAATAAATACCTATTGATTGTAGTTAGCCAAAGGGTCAAAACCAATATTAAATATGTTGTGACTGCGGCAAAATGTACAGAGGTTTATATCAATGAAACGTGTCTTTTCGCTATTAAATATACTGGACGCGAGCTTACTACCAGAATTGAAAGTCTCTTGAAATCTTGTACATATATAACTGTTTCAAACAGAAATCTACATTAATCAAGTCAATTTAGGCTCTATGGGAAACAATGCCTTCTAAGGTCACCTACTACTGAGTGATTGACAGCTCTAATAATAACCTCACACACCCACTTTAACGACGCTTACATTATTAGAAGTGAATGACAATTCCCAACAACACTTATGATATACATAACTCGGCAAGTAAATAATATAAACTCATATGCTCATAGCTCCACTTTTAAATAACACCAAATATATTTGACACCAAACGTGTAATCAATACAAAATATAATCCCTACTTACAACTCTTGGCATCGAGTGTGATGGAATTTCTTGTAATCTTAATGTTAAATCAAAACAAATCACAGTAACAAGGTAATGCTTGATTATAATGTGTGATGGTATAAATGGCCCGACTGTGCGTATTGCATATAAATTAAGTAATATAAATACAAAGTCAAAATTATCACCGCTCTTTTATTACCAGCGTGCAATACAATAAATAAACAACTATGCACGTATGTGATGTGAGGAATTCACTTTAGATTGTTCCGGAACCTCATTCCTGGCTGCTTCTCAATTGGTTTTTAAATTTATCACCAATATCAAAACAATTCATACATCCCTTCAATTGTTGCGGAAGCTGATTTATTGATATTTCATATTTATGTAGAAAGCAAAAATAAATAAATTGACGCATATAACATGATAACAGGAAATAGTAAAGGGAATGATGTAAAGTGCTCCTAATGTTCTGAATACGATTAGAGTCGATCTCTACACATTTATTTATATTTTTAATAATATTTCTGTATATAATTAATTATACCCGTCTCCGTTTTTATAATAACCAAAATAGATTTGAACAAGTACACGCAATGTTTTAGCATGTACACGCCTGGATAATTATTATGAACTATCTTAATCATAATAATAACCAATATATATATATATTGGTTATATATATATATAGTCGTTTTTTAGAATAGCGAATTGAAAACATTATTTATTGAATGAAAAGCTGGCTATTCACGAATTTTCCATCAGTCAATATAATAAACGCAATAATTTTTTTAAAAACATTAATTCCTTGAGCAGATCGACTCTAATACACATTTTAGCCTAAACATTGAATTTAATCATTGTAAATATCAATATATATATATATACAGAATCATAATTTTTATATTAATTAATTTTTTTATAAATCTTATAAATACATTAATAATCTTAAAAATAATAAATGCACTATTAGAAATTTATAAATTGACATAGAAAATATAATCCAAATAAAAAGAAATAGATATAATGTGATGATCATAGAACAAAAGATTCTTAAACATAAGAATAACATTATAACAGGAAAAGGCCATTATTTCACTGACTGCTTGGTTGTTGTACTTTAAATGTATATAAATAATGATGTTAAGTTGCATTATGTTTTGTTATGAAAAGGAAAATTTGTTGAATATAAATAACGGTACCTCTTACAACTAGTCCACAACAACACATCAAATTTTCTGGGTCATTTAACTGAGATTTGACATACTTCATTGCAATTATTATTTACATCGCGATGTAGTACCATGTATAAGAGCGGTTAAACTAACACATACATCTTAAATCTACTATCGGCCATAGAGGTCGAAAAAACATGACTATCCGATGAGTATTGGCAAATATTGCACATTTTTTATTATGCATACAATATATCTATAAGCTGGCCATTTTTTTTACAAAATACATTTTCCATTATTCTTATTATAAATGCACACATAAAGAATTAAACACGCAACATACAACTACTATTTCTGCAAGAGAATCAAGTCTTTAAAAAAAATATTGAGTTAATTTCGCAATTTAATATAATTAGTGTTTGAATACCTAAATTTATTGAATTAAGAAATTAATCTAAACAAGAACATTTTCAAAGTAATTTAAGAGCAATAAATATTTGATACTTTAGAAGAAAGAAAATATATATTGATATAAGAATTTTTCAAAGATTCAATTTTAAAGATAATAAGAATTCTTCTAAACTACTATACTTCGTTCAAAAACTTATAGAAGTAATACAATATCTACATATTAATCTTTTTGAAACCACTTTAATGTGTGCATCAATAAACAGAATTGTAAACTTTAACAAAATATAAACCTTTAATATTTAGAGGTTAGTGTAAAACTCTCGATAAAAAACAGTATATTTTGATTTTAAATTTAGATGGCCATGATTTACCTTTTAAGAAATATAATATTCCACGCCAGATTGCTCAATCATTAAATATAAGTTAAATCAAATGTTTTGATAAACTCATTTCAAAATTATGCACTCAAAAATGACAGAAAGTCAATAACATATTAACTCAATCAAAATATTATTAGTAGCTGTAACTTTAAAATACTATTATTTTGTATAATTGTGTATGACAGTGAGATTCTTTATTACGAGTCATAGGCATAATAGTATCTTTATATATAGTCACATTTTGTTTATCTATAAATACTTGAAACATATTTTGTAATGCATAATACAATATTGAGCTTTTGATTTATACAAATAAATAATTTACTCTTAAGAATTATTTTTAACTTCTAATCTAACTATATATTCATGCACCTCACAAGGATAGAATTTATAGTCTGATTTTTAATTTTTTATAATTTTTATATCACCTCGATATGGCGTTATCGTCCAGGACATCAGCAGAGATCGCATCAGGTGTAGAGCAACTCTTTTTCGCTTCGGCGGCTGCTTTCTCCAGTCTAGCTTTTTCCATGACATAGCCAAAGCCTTGCGAACTTCGTTTTAAACGTATAGGGGTCACTTTTTCAGTTCGTATTCTTCGCAACGCAGAAGAGGACTCGCAGAATGGGGGATCGATGGCGAGGGGATCCGGAGCGGAAGGGTCATAGTCGAAGGGGTCAACGGGTTCGCTGGCGGCCGGCGCCACCACGTCATCCTTCTGCCGTTTTATTTTTATTATTAATTTAGTAGCACTCTCACTATCGCTGTTCACTACTAAAAGCTTTTTGTCCTTCTTCTTTTTACCTTTATCTTTTTTAGGTTTCTTAGGTTTTTTATCCTCTTCGAAATCAGCCATTACCATACGACGATATATCATACTTTCACGTTTCAAGTCTTTCATACTAGGCGTAGGAATTATTTGTGTTTGAAGTCGCTTCTTTGGAGGGCGAAACTGACAACTCGAAGAGTCTTCGGGTAGAGGTTGCATTAGGTTTGAGCCTATCTTAATTTTTAACTTGGGTGCAACCGGCGAGATCTCGCTTGGATATTGTGGGCTTTGTTTAGAAGGAGCTACTCGTGTTCTTCTCTTTGGATACTGCCCCAAACCAGCCACGAATTTCGATAATTTTACGTTATCTGATAAGTCTATGTCACTATTTAGCTGCCTTAATTCTCGGGACAGAGCCGAGCTTTTCCGTTTCTTCTTTTCTACAGCAGTTTCGGTCATTTTATAATCTTCTCTGGTGGGTATGCTGGTCATGGATGCAACGGCTTTTGGTATTGTAATAACAGCTCGCGCTAATGGCTGGGGAGCCATCGGTGGAGGGACAACGCCAACATTTGTAATATTCGTAGGATCATCCATATTCATGTCTTGCGTCCAATATTGGCGCAACAATTCTTTTTTACGCATCCGTCTCAAATTTGTTGACCCCGTCGATGAAACTGAGCCAATAGACAAATTCAATAGACTACTATTAGAATCGTGTACTGGGACAGGCGGTTTGGGTACTGCGGGTGGCGCAGAGCTTGCAGAATAATTCGCGTCTAAGAAAGGTCCTTTGATTTTCACTTTGAGCTGATTTCTTGAATCAGACAGAGACACTTTTGGTAATTGTGGAATATAAGGAACTTGATTAACAATGAATGGTTCTGCAATTGGGGTGTTTAATCTTGGTTCCTGGTTACTCGCCATCTTTAGAGCAGTGTGCAGTTGCTTTTCCACTTCCTCGTCAATATCAGCTAATTGTTGTTCAGCAGTTCCACTTGCAAATTCCAACAAGTGACTATGATATACGTCATTCACTGCAGGAGGTTGAATTTCAGAAGTGTTGTAAGTACGCATATCTACAGGTCCAGGCAAAACCGGCTGAACTTGTGAAAAATTAGAGTGTTCCAAATTAGTTTTATTTACAGGCGAGTTAGAGTCATGTTTAATTTCGAGAAGAGGTTTATCTTCCTTGATTGCAGTGGTTACGTTTGGTGGACTGGACACCTGTGGCGAATGTGATGAATCTTTGTAACTATTTTCAGATTTGCGCTCGTCTTTCACATCAATCGATTTTCGCCTATCTCTTAACGCTTTCAGGTCAACACCATCATTCGCGATCTCTTCCTCAAAATCATAAACTGTACCAACAAGTTTACTTTGAATAGAATTTCCCATGTTATAATGAGGCGTTAAAAAGTTTTGTGATCCCTGCCCACGGCTTTTTGAACGACCTCGTCCCCGCTGTGTTCTATTACTTCGATTACTTGGTCTCTTAGTTACTTTTGGTAAATCTTGCTTTGGTGATATGCCAGGACTCTTACTTGATAATTTGATGGAGTTCTGTTTTTGAACTTTAAGTGATGATTTAGTTTCTATTGGCTGTAAATTATTTAGAGAGTCATTGCTCTCTATTTTAATTAGTTTTTGTGTATTGTTGCTGTCGTTGAATTCATCAACACTTACAGTGGGGCTGGATGCCGCATTTATTGATAACTTGTCACTTCCAGTTACATCAATGTCTTCATATGGCGAATCAACAGGCTTAGATGTTGGAGAAGCAATCATTGCTCGTGTTAATGCTATATTTTGTGACGACGTCGTAAATGCGGCGCAAATATTGGAAAATATCGGCTTTGGCATCAGTGATGCAGCTGAATAAGATAATGTGGGAACATAGAGGCCAGGCGTTGTTGATGGTAAAGACAATTGTGATGTTGGACAACCTCCTGACGTAAAAATAGGTAGCATCATAGGACCTAGATATGGCGAGGCAGCTTGAGGATAGTTTGTATATTGATTTAGAGAAATGGCGGGATCGACATGATGTGAATACCGTGGCATAGGTGGATAACGTTCGGGAATAACTCCAGTTTGATGTGGATCACATGAACTTATATGAAGATTCGTTTTTTGAGAAGAGATGGAACTCTCAGAATTTGTACTAGAAGCTGATGAACGTCTAGTGGTTATTTTGCTCTCTTGCCATTTCGATTCATGATTTATATACGGTGATGAGATTGTAGCACAATCTGAGTGTATTACTGAATTATTATTTTCATATGTGTGATTGTCTTGAGTCAAATCAGTGTCAATAGAATGATCCAAAACTGATAAGGACTGAGAGTCATCACTTTGTTTTGAGATTGATATAGAATCTCCAATTTCCGATATGGAGTTAACATCTGACTGAGCAAGAGATGATGATACTTTCATCAAATCTGAGTATGAAGTTGTCTCATCATCCTTCTTTTCATTTTGTTCTATTTCTGAATCATTTTGTGAGATGGATGCTACAGTTTCTTTATCATCATCTATATAATTCATATTATGATTGTTTTCATTATGATGGGTAGAATGAGATATTTGTTTTTTAAGCATATTGTTTTGAAGTAGATCTATAGAGTTAGCCAGAAGATTGTGTGTTGGTATTACTTTAATTGAGGGTTTGCAGTCATCATTTAATGAAATGACTGAGTTGTCTTTTGGACTGTCAGGATCGCTTTTGGGTGTGGTTAAATCTATATCTGGTATTTCTTTTTCAATTTCTTTATTTTGATAAGTGAATCCATCGTCCGACGCGAACTGTTCAGGTTGCGCTTTCTTTGAACTTAATTGCATTCTGAGACGATCAACTAAATTCAAAGTTTCTTGAGCACCTTGCTCTTTAGAATCTTCTTTAAAAATAAATTCCGAATATGATGGAAACACCTCAATTTCATAATGATCATTTTCCCTAGGTTGTGGAGAATATATATTTCTATTTGGAAAATTATTTACTGCTGATGGTATTTTTGCACTCTTTGAAATTTCAACCCCTTGGACATGACTTGAGTCTTGAGCAATAAATTTTTTATCAAGAGGATGTTTTCTGGTGGATCGTGGTAATGTATTTTCAACATCAATAGAATCTACATTAAGAGTTCTTGCATCCATTGGAGTTTTCGGAGACTTGATCATTGTGTTTTCATTTAGATTAGCTTGTATTTTTGCAATCATTCGAATGCTACTTCTATCTGTATAATCAACATCAAGGGATTTATCTTCAGTCATGTATTTTTCATGATCCCCTGGTTTTTCTACGGGTGGTGGATGGACATGAGGACTGGGAGCTTGTGACAACCAATTTTGGTGTGTGTTAATAGTTTCATCATCAGAAATATCTCTATTTTCTTTAATTGGTGATAAATTGGAATGTGACAATAAGGAATCATTACCAACAGCTTTAGTTTCACATTTAAATTCAGTGTTTTTATTATTCAATGTATCATTTCCTTTTTTAACTTCTTCAGGAGGTTTGAATTCTTCATGGATATCTATTTTCTCACCTAGGATTTCAGCGTTGTCCTCAGTATTATCTTGTTTAATTTCAATAACTTCATCTTTTATCGTCTCGTCCGTTTTCCGTTGCGTAATAACAGGTTCAATGGACTTGCAGCTCTCCTCTTTTCTGGGAGAGACAACTTTGATGTCTCTGGGTGATTTTCTTGTTCTGGATTCTGAATTATCAGATAAATCTCCGCTTGCTGCAGTGCTTCGGGTCCGAATACGCACGGGAGGATCCGCGGCAATTGATCGGGTCGATTCCTCTCTTTCAACAGGCGGTGATGAAGCCCCACAGTCTGACCGCCGTTCGGAAGTTTTAAGCTTCTTGTCTGGCGACTTCTGAGGGGATTCATCTGTGATAAATTTAGCTTTCCTTCGTCTCCGTGGCCGTGTAATAGAATATCTAGATCCTTTTGAGCTATCCGATTCACTAGAGGCACTAGTTGAGGATAGTGGTTTTGACACCTTGTCGAGAAAGGGCAAATCCACTGTTGGTCTAGATGTAGGGGGTGAAAACATTGACGGCTGCCTCGGAAACGGTTTTATTTCCCGTGCTTTCGCAGTAGGTTTAATATTAGGTTTTTCGTGAATTTCATCAGAACTTGATGATGATGTATAGCTACTACTGCTAGAATTTGATGAGGAACTTGAACTTTCATCTGGGATAGATTTAGGTTTAATTTCTTCTTTTTTAGGAGACTTAATTTCCTCAAATTTTTCACTTTCTTTCTTTTTGTCACAATCTGGTTCAACGACTGGAGCTTTGGTCCCAAGACCACTTTTTATGTGAGCTGCTGCTTTTTTAGCTGCCTGTCTTTGAGGGACATAAGAAATTGTTTCTTTTTGATCTTTAGATGATTTCTTTCTACTTATTTTAGCAGGTTTGGATTCTTTCATTTCTTTATCCTTATTTTTTACTTTTTGTTTGATTTTTGAATCATCTCCAATAATTTGCTTTTCCATGCCATCATCTTTTTTAGACACAGTCGTTGAGCGCATATTTTCTGAAGCCTTTTTAGCGGCTTGTCTTTGAGGAACAATTAAATCAGTTGGATTATCTTTTTGTTTAGTAAATTTGATATTCTCTTTTGTTTCGTCATCAGTAATTGCGCTCTTCTTGTCTTTATTGATTTGTTTTCGTCCTCTCTTTTTAGGAGATGTTTTAGTATCAGAAGATTCAACATTAATTGGTTTTTTCTCTGGCTGACTAGGAACAAATTCTTTCATAGCAGCTTTAGTTCTAGGCAGTGATTGCATAGAATCATTTTCAGTTGGAGATTTCTTAATTTTTATCTTGCTTTCTTTAATGCTTTCACTGCTATCAGAATAAATATCGTCTGGAAACTTGTTGTTTCGAGTAGATCTAATGGGAATCAGATCATCGCTATCTGTAACGGACTCTCTACCGGCAGCCATTTCTTTTTCCATTTGCTGTAGAGTTTTACTTCGTGACTGATCTTTCTTCAATTTACTTTTAACTTTTTCATCTTCTGAACTGGTTCCCACTATACATTTCGATGGTGGAACTTTCTTTTTCTTTTGATCACTTTTCTTTGGTGATTTTTTACCCTTTGCTTTAGGTGAAATCTTTTTCTTACCAGTTACTCGTTTTTTAGTATCGTCGTCAGTGCTAGAGCCAAAAGTTCTTCCACGATATTTAGAAGACCGACCAATTTCTGTTCCACTCTCTTCACTAGAAAGACCAGCATAAATGCCACCTCTACGAGATCCATTTACATATAGCTTTTTGTATGGATTTGATGATTTGGAACCACGTACCAAACCATTTCGATCCCTTTTTTTGTCATCATTACATTCTTGGGGAGCTATTCTGGCAAGGAGGTCATCAAAATCATTTTCATGGTCAGGAGCGTTTGGACCAGAATATAGTTTATCATAAATGGAAGGTCCATGATTTGCTTCAATTATAGCTGTCAATTCTGGTTGAGTAATGCCTGACTCAGCAGAGAGAACAGATATTTGCTTATGAAATGTTTGCTCACGCATACGGAAATATGATCTTGAAAGTTTTTCTCTTCTGCTAACCATGTAGCATAAATTGCGCACCCTTTCTAAATCTTGACGAAGTTGAACAAATTTTTTCATTTTTTCAAGATCAGCTTGTTCCTGTCTATGTGTAAGCAACTCATTTTTATCTGATTTTGGAGGAAGTAAAGGTCTATTATGACCAGCTCTTCTTTTTAGCTTCCAATAATTATAAATATAACTGACAGCATCTTGATCAACATCAAGATGTGAACTAATATCATTGACACCAATATGTTCATCAAACTCTGCCTCTATTTCTTGGAGCCGCGCAGCACGAGCTTGATTCTTTTCTTCTGACGTCATGTCTTTACGCCGTTTTCTTTTAGCTTCTTCTTCTTCTTCCCCAGAACCGGGACACTTTTCTTTTTTGGAATTAACACTATGTTTCTGACAATATGATCTCAATTTCACACCATCATCAGCATTTTCATCTTCAATGATTGCCCTCATTTCTAAACCATACTTAAACGCACACGTTACGTGATAAGCTGTTTTACAAGTTTTTACAGAGCATTGTATGCAAGCACCTTTTCTTTCACGACACAGAACACAAATTAGTGACCACCTCGATTGAGGGATGGAACCTATTTTAGTAATGGGTTCCATTTTTTCAGCACAACCAATTGACACTTCAGGTATCCATAGAACACAGCTTACATGAGCCCATTTATGGCCAGAGGGTGTGCATTTCATAGCTCCACTGACATTTGGGCATAAAACACAATTTGGTTTGACACCAGCACGACAGGGTCGACACAACCATTGACCTGAAAAATGTATAAATATGTTTTATAATTCATTTAAATATCTCTAATTGTACATAGATAAACCTGAAACAACGTACCTTCTGGGATAACAGTAATGCCATAACATGCTTGATGGACACATATATTACACTCATCACAAAAGACCATCTCATTGCCATCTTCAGAATCTGGTGATCTACATACATCACATATAACATTTTCATCATATTCCAAACCTAATCCCTCTTCAGATTTTATAATTGACTGTATTTTCTCCCACGTTCGTACCTGTAAAGAAAATCCACATAGTAAATGAGTTAATTATATTTTAAATGATATAAAAATATATTAAATAATATTAAAATGTAACTCCATAACTTTGTTTACACATAAAAAAGCTTAAATAAAAATTTTAAAAGTATATATTTGGGCCTCTCTGTAAATTAGAACATAAGTGGTAATGGCAAAATGAGTGAATGACTATGATACTTTTAACATGACTGAAGTCACATATGTTTCTTAATGTTAAATTACATCGTAACTCAATTTAGCGATAGTTAAAAAATATACCTCTAGTTCTTCTATAACTTTTTCAAGTTGATCCTCAGTAACAGCTGTAGCACCAGCTCTAGCCCGCTCTTCGTTTAACAATTTAAGCCAAGCAATATCAGTAGCATCTAGGTCATAGGTACAAGCAGATTCTGCTTGTGATGGTGTTGTACTAAGAACATGTTTATCTGACTGATAGTGAGCATCTCTACTAAGATGTATATATTTATCCTTGGGTCTAAAATAAGAATAATTTATCATAATTCTATTGTAAATCTATTCAAAACACTTAAATGTTAACTCTTCTCTTGCCTCACTTACAATTTGAACTCTACAAAATTTGGTGGTTTTGGATTTTTAATAATTTTAACTTTAGGGGCTGGTAAAGAATCTGGATTAACAGGAACTTGTACTCCTCTCTCCCAATCTTGTTTCCAAGTGTCTGTGATGATCCAATAATCACTCGGTGTTAATGGCTCAGAGTCAGCCAATTTCATCATTGAAATGAAATCCTTTCTGAAATTTTTGGTAATAATCCTTTTATAACAATTTTGCATAAAAATATTTATATTATTTTTACAATGCACATATATATCCTTAATTTTTTAGTTTTGATAAAAATTACATGTTTATAAAAATATATATATCTTGTGTCTAAGTATTAATTTAGGAATACCTCCGCAAAGAATTTATTATTTGTATGTGACCTATTTTTATTATTTTTATATTTATATATGTATAAGGTATGAGCTATAGTTATAAAATGTAATTTCCTACTTTTTATCTCTCGAGTTTACACACAGCTAGTTCTAAATAAAAAATTAACAATTGCAAAATGTTTTATAATCAAGTCATTTAATAAAGAAATTCCAGTCAATAATATACAAATTACAAGAAAAATAGTCAATTTTAATCCAATATAGGCTTAATATGTCTATTCATATATTTTAATTCACAATGAATTGGATTTTTAATAAAACATAAAAAGGGTAAATAATAGATGCTAAAAATGAAGTCAACAACTTCATTCTAGCGACTTTTAAAATTTTTATTCAATTTATCTATTCAATATTCATTGATTATACTCACAGAATCACAATACTGGCCTTGATTATTAAATTTAAACCTTCCCTTTAAAACTGAAATATTTATAAAACACCACAAAATAATAAATGATAATATACGCACAGCATATGCCCGTCACATAAGGACAAATAAAAAATACAGATGAAATATAAGTCTATATGTGTCATGTAGTGAAACAAAGAAATATGATTATAAATAAAATTAGGACAATTTTATTAATACCAGTTGTATAAAAATTTAACATGAAAATGCTTACATGAAAAACATCAGTATACACTAATGATTATGCCATATTTTTATCAGAAGTATCTTATAGTATTATATTTTGAAGATACATTTTAAAGCAATAAGAGCTAATTAAAAAGTTAAAATCAAGTTAAATTCCTACCAAGGAATTTATATTTTCACATTCGCTTTTTAGAAAAGCATAACTGTACTTATAAGTTAAATAACTTTTTATAGGAACATATGAAATTAGAAAAGCAATGCAATTGATCTTATAATATGATGTTTATAAATTTTTGCTTATTTGCAGGTAGTACAAACAATTGCTTATGCAACTTAACCTAAATATTTCTTATTAATTTTAAAATATTGTCATACATACTTAAATATTGTAGTATAAACATAAGTAAATAGTAGATGAAAAATTTCACCATAAAAATGGAAACAAACCTGAAAAGTTCTGCAGGTGCCTCAGAGGCATTTCTATTATAAATTGATGACATCTTGAGGTCACTAACTGGGCGAAGCTGCCAGAGTGCATCCTCAGACTCCACTCTACGGCGCTTGGATGTACCTGCTTCATCCCCGCGGACCCCAATTGCCCGCTTTGTGCCTCTTAACGACATCTTAAATAGTTTGTTCACAACCTACATGCTTACGACCCCCACACTACTTTACATTTTGAACGTGGTAATAACATTGTATAAAATATCACATAACTTGCTACATATTGGTACTTTAATTTGCCGCAACATACAAACAGGAACAGCCTGGAATAAATAAAATTTATCTCAATAAGTCAAATAATATTTTTAAAAACATAGTACTTAGTTAGGTTCTAAGGTACTCTGGGAATAAATAGGGGCCTATAGATTTGTTTTTGTTTTTATGAACATGAATGTCCACTATAAATCTGGTATTTAATTCGTTGTTTGTTTTAATAATGGGTGATTTTATTAAAACAATTTGGAAATTATTTTCACTTAGTTTTAATTTTTTATGTATACATACAAATTATTTAGATTTTATAAATTTCATTATCAATATCTTGTGTCTATACTAAATTGACGTTGGTAGTAAATACCACTTACGAAAATTTCATATATTTTTATAACTAGAAAATAAGAAATTTTACCTGTATAGAGTCAAGATTGTACTAATAAAAAATATCTAACTACAAAAGAGGGAAGTGAATAACAATCTGGTTTGACGTTTCACTATTGCATGAGTAAAATGTATGGCGGGCCTGTGTATCGTTCGCCAGACCTTTGTCGGCCACAAATACAGCGTTTATTTAATAATTATACTAGTCAATATAAAAACACTACTTAGTTTAGCTAACTACACAAATTTTACAAATCTTAATTATATTTTGTCGATCTTTAACAGTAAATATTTATCACAGAGATATTCTCCATTGAAACTACTGAACAAAATTGACAACATAGATAGCAGCACTGTATTGTTGCCAGATTGACGTTTGTCCTACGCATCATTTCGACTCGCAACTAGGTAGGAAAGGGATGTAACATATTATATTTACATAAATATAGATATACCTACTATAACAGGTCGATTTTAAATACTTAATCATTGAAATAAAAAAAATATTTTTCTCAATACGTACATTTTCTGTAATAATAATTTGGCGCCATTGATCGAAATTCCACTTCGGTCACGTGACTATTACATACAAAATATTAAGACGAGCCTAGTAAAATGGCCAAAACGCACATCGAGTTCATTAAATGTCATGGGTTCCAAGAACTCCCAGCGTAATATTAACATTTAGGTAAGTTTTAGAGTTATTAGAATCATTTAAATAATTCACAAACACATTATCCAATCATGGTTAGAGTTCATAGCAATATTAATCACAATTTTTTTACATGAAATTTTGGTAAGGGATATCAATACGAAGGTTCAGAATTCTAACACAAGTGGGCGCCACCAATATGAGGCATCAGTAAGTGTTACTATACAAAAAGGCCACAGACTAAACACCTTCAATACAGTGTATAATTTTTTTTTAAATTAAAAATTATTGTAGGCTTTCTGTCTAAAATTAAAACTTTTAAAGAGGAAATAATGCTCTTTATACATCATTTATTCTTTAAAGTTAAATATTAAGAGAAGAATGGTACATACAAAGTACATTCTAGGTAGGTAAAGCAAAATTAAATAATAGGATTCTATTCTAGTCCCGGATCCAGGGGTTGCAGCAAAAACCGTCTTCACTGGAAGCGATGGCGAGGACTCATCTTCGCTCCAGTCTGCCATCGGTGAGACACAGCCCGCCTTTCATGCGGACCTCTCTCTCAAGACGGGTTAAGCTGACGTTGGAGACTCGCAGTTGAGGCAAAAATGAATTCTCGGCGAGTCTATAAGCTCATTCCCAGCCCCTGTTAACAGTGGCTAACAGTGAGGAGCCAATTCAAAAAATAATAGTATAGGGATGTGCAAAGGCGCACAATTGTTATATATTTATTATTAGAAATATTCATTATAGTTAAAATTTTGGAAAGTGAGAAACTATTATTAACAAACCAGTGCTGTTTTGTTTCCTTGTTCGTATTTTATTTGGATTGGAAGCAGCTCTTTTCAGTTTCCACTGACATGTTAATTACAGTAATCGTTAATAAACGTAAATATTTTTAAAAAGACTATTTAATTTACTCACCATTTTTCTTGGCACGCAAGTATTTCTGTAACATCTGGCCTTCATCGACATTGACAAACTTTTTCTGTTATTTCAACCCTTTTGTCTTGTGATATAAAATATTATAACTGTCTATGTCCTCACCCCTGATGTTATTTCTGTATAAAATTGTATCAAGTCAAGTTCAGTTGTTACCGTGCAACATTTGTGTGCCATGTCTATAAAAATAAACCCTTGAGTCATTTTATACACACACATACATATATATATAAATATAATATTAAATATATTTTGTTATAGTAAACACCTAAAAACTCTAAATAATGGTCATTTTCATATTTTTGTTCTAAATGAAATACATCGTATTATTTTACAAAGTTTCTTTATTCAAATATGGATAACATCTTTTTTCACTTATTCTAGACCTTTGTACGTTATTATGACTGTTTTTTTTCATTAACAGCTTTGGTATACATGATAAGAAACATTATCTATAGTAGTGAATTTACAAATACAGTGTAAACTCTATATAACGACACTAAAGGGACTGTGGATTTTATAGCGTTATAAAGAGTTGTCGTTAAATGGAGAGAAGAAAAATCAGTGTATGGAAGACAAGCTAAATCAACTAAAGCCAATTGAGTCGACGCTTTAGGGAGTTTGTAGTTAAATCGAGGAACGTTACATGGAGTTTACACTGTAGTCACAAAATTGTTCTTTTATATATATATGGATGATAAACAGTTAATCATCAAATAATGTCAACATACAATAAATCATATTTAAAGAATAGAAGCCATATATATAATATAATGAAACCTTCACACATATCATAAATAATACTATTAATATTACAAAATGATTCATAAGATTATAATAGATAGAATAATCGGAATCTATAAAGTTAAGGAATGCAACAAAAATGAGATTCTGAAGTTGTGTATATTGAAATATTGAGTCAGTCATATACAATACAAATTACAAACTTATATAAGTACTGTACAATATTAACAGATAAGTTACAACTTCAGTTTATTCTAGGTTTGATGACGGCGTAAATAGACGGTTACGTAATGTAATGAATTGTAAAAAGTCAAGATAAATAAACAGTAAGAGATAATGAATAGGAGATTCTATAATTTTAAATATTTACAAGTTAAAATGTCAATAATTCCTAACATTATTTCTGACGATAATGGATAAAGCAATTTTCATAAGACGGATCGAAGCATAAATAGACAATAGTACATCATCATCAGCCTGTGATGTTCACTGGTGGGCATAGGCCTCCCACAAACCCTATTACGATCTGGGTCCGAAGTTGCCCGCGACCTTCGTGAGATCGTCTTTCCATCGCGTGGCGGGACATCCCACTCTGCGCTTTCCAGTAGTAGTACAATCCTCTCAAAATGTGATGTGTGATCAAAGTATAATAATACTATTTTTTTTTAAACTTAGTAAATTCAAGGTCTTACTTTTAATTTTGATCGTATAATATGTATGTAAATTGTTTATAACAGTCTCAACATATATTTCTACTTTTTATCAAATCAATAAAAACTCTAACAACTATGTTACTGATATTCCTTTTGGTTATTATCATTTTGGCTTATAATTTAATTATTATTAGATACAATAGGTTATAAGGATTTTACATTGGTTTAAATTAACATAATAGCCGCGTATATTTTGAGTAGACACATTATCCTCAATTTAAAGAATTTCTACTAACCTTATCCGTTTAGAAAATATATATAAAACTTTCAACTACTTTATGAATGAGTATAACAAAAATTAAGAATATATAAATACTGTGCGCATTTAAACTATAATAGCAAAGGATCAGATTGTTTGGCATAGAAAGTCATTCTTGAATCGGCTAACCTTTGTGATTAAAAGATGATTTATTTAATATGATAAGTTGTTAAAGCATGTGGAGTTCCCCTTATAGTGGAATAATAATTAAAATTTTACATATATTCATTTTTTCTTGACGCAACGATATTGCGACCAATGTAATTATGTGTACGGTACCGTACACATAATTTAATTTAGATGGAACAATACATTTATATTTAAATTATTATTAATAGTATAAGACTATTTTTATATTTTAATTAGGCTCAAGGTCACAGAGATATATAATTTCTACGTTATTTTAAAATGAGATTAAATTTTGAAATCATTTATATGGTTTTGGATAGTATATTATCAAAACTTAGCATATTCAAAAATCAGTCAGTTGTTATTTTTTGTAAAGTATTGTTAAATTTTTATAACCGACTCTATGCTTATTTCCTTTTCTTAACTCAAACATGTAGATTAATTTAAATATTACATTCAATTAATATAAATATTTAAATGTAACGTTTTTTTTTTTTAAAACTTAAAACTTATTGATCAATGAATTTAGTTAAAACATAATTGATATTTTTTATTAAATGATGTTGCATGATTATTTTTTATTGATTTAATCAAAGAATATGAAAACTAAATGAACTAATATTTTAAAATAAAATATATCGATGTCGTTGACTAAACATTTCAAATTTTTTTACTATTTGTTAGGGATTTTGTGTTTACTAATTTAGTTTGTGATATATAGTTATGTACATACAATTTTCTTTGTCATCAGTAATTAAATGATAAATATTGAATCCTGATTTTCAATAAGGAAATCGGTGAAAGCATTTATGGGCGCAATAGATTGCAATGAAATATGACCATTTGGCGGCCAAGACAAATTAGGCCCGAAAACGACTGCTAAATTGCTGCTTGTCATCTTATTCAGACAACTGCGATCCTGTACCTGTTAACAAAGACACCTGTATTATTAAACCTGTATTATTATAATTCAATACATTTTATTTTACTAAAATTGTCATTAATTTAGCAGTAATTGTTATTTTTTATATTTAAAAAGCTTATAAAAGTAACGAGAATGATTGTTAAAAATATCATAAACATACCCTCCATAAAAACTGCATAATATACTTGAGAACTTTATAATTGTCTACAGGCAGCTTTTCTAGCACCAAAATTTTCACGTTCCGTGGCCTCTTCGGAATCGCCCAAGCTGAAATTGTATCATAATAACAGTATTTTATATTAAAACTAATTAAAATTATATTAAAATTTAACTAACTAATAAATAATGTGTGTTTAAACTTACTTTGGAATTTACTTATCTCTTCATATAAATCAAATGTCATCAGAGGCTCCTCCAAATCTCTCAAAAATGTCTTCAACAAAACAGCAGCTAAATGTGGATCTTCTTTAAAAGAAACAATTTCACCATTGTTGCAATCTCTCTGGATTTCTTTTACTAGAGCTGCATTCGGTGACCTTCGAAATATCCCCTCCGTCTCTAAGGCTTAAAACATGTTTATAATAGTTTCAACGTTTCTTAATAATAATACAGTGGGCAAGAATATCTAAATACCTCGTTAATTGAACATTTTCGCCATTGTGACAACACAGAGAAATATACAATAGTCACGTTATTATTATGTTAAAGTACTTACATTCAATGAATAGTCCGAATAATTAATTAAAATTTTATATAAATAAAGAAATTCAATATACAAATAATTGGAAAGATTATTCCGTACACTTTCGCATTACAACTACAATAAATTTCAACATACTTACCGTCCGGTTGCGATAAAAACTCAACACATTGCCGCACTATGGGCGGTATCGAATCAACCACTTCTTTATTATTTTCCTTTATAAACTGCAAAGATACACCAAACTGCTTCGTAGAAGGTGGCATTAAACCACTTGCATCCTGAGTCTCTCTAAGATATGGTTTGTGGGAATTATTCATTTCCCTAGCAATATCTGCAGCACGCGGATTTTTAGACAAAAGAATTTTGTCATACCTGTAAAATAGTTAACTTTAAATTATATGTACATATAAAAATGAAAGTATCCAGAGATTATAATGTGAAAACATACTCAATAACTCGTTCTGGGATTTGCACTTTTTCCAAATCCAAATATTGTTGTAGTTCATGTAAGTAATTCACGTACATCATCTTTCTGCCAAACTTTACACTAATCGCTGGCCTCAACATTTGCCATACTATTCTTATAACATTCGTAGGATGGACTAGATACAATGCTTTGAGATTTTTCTTGTATTTCCTATCAAAAGCCTTGTATGCTTTCCATAGCCAAGAAAACGGTGGTTTGTTTCTGCTAGTAAGACCATAATGGAAATATATGACGCTGTAATCCTGTTCTACGTATTTGTCCAATGTGAACATTAGATACCTGTTAAAGAAATACACTAATAAGACTTCAGTATTGCTTTGTTAAACATTATTATTATATGCAACTATTAGCACAAAATAAGGCAAATTAAGTTATCGCGAGACCATGAAAGTTTTCTACGTTAAACGTTACGTTCTCACTATAATGTTTTAACAAAGGTCTTACCTTAAAAGTAAATCGGGGTGCACATCCTTTGATGGCGGTAGACGACACGATGATATAACGATGATCCTGCGTCCCAACTCGTCATCGCCGACTACTTCCACCAACCCAGTCCTGTGTAAGTCAGCGAAAATGTCGTAATCAAGCGAACAGGTAGCTATCTGAAAATAATATTATTAATAACTGGTGACGTTAATTTCGTACGATTCACCATTATTTCGTAAATAAGTAAGTATACTTTCTGTCCTTTTATGCCATAAAAATACTTAATGAGATTAAAAGTTGTAAAAATAATATTTTTTTACACTCATCATATGAAAATACATACTGAATACATATTGAATACTAGTCTGCTATTGAAATTATAGAAATATGTATATTAGTGATTAGCGTGAATCTTGATCATAATTAGGATTTTTATAAAGACGTCTTCATAAAACTATCAAAATTGTGTTAATATTTATAATGTAACGTTTATTTGAGTTTGTGGAGTTTGAAGAAGCTTTCAATTTGTAGCAAATATGCTGTCTGACATATAAATAGGCTTGGGACTTAATAATAAATAGTTAAAAGTGAATTCGTAGACGTCATAATACTAGTATTTCTGGGAGACGTCGTCCTGCCCAGGTACTCCACCAATCCAAATAACGGATCCAAATAAAAGTCGAAAAACCGACATATTAAAAACATACTCTACATTTTTGTAGTCGAATAAAAAAACCCTATGTTAAATCACTATTTTCATTCAGGAATCTATTTATTTATTTATTACCAAATGTGCGGGCATTTGAAATAAATTAACCATTTTTATCGTAGTTATGGTTTACTATTTTGATTATAATGATTAAAGATAAACATTACCATCATACATTACATGTTTAGCTTCAACGGTTTTGGCAGCACACGCCAGAATAGCTCACTCTATATTATTGTAAAGTTTCATTAAAATCCATTCGCTAGTTTTTGCGAGAAAGAGGAGAAAATATCCATCCACCCATACAAACTTTCACGTTTATAATATTATATAATACTGTTAAAATCTCGAATTTAACGCAACAGTTTGTAGTATGAAAATCCATTAATATTGACCTAAATTTGTTTCGCTGCCCCGGGAGATCTAGATTAAAATATTGATCGAATATGCCGTTTTTACTATCGTTGCCTAGCTTTATTTCAATTCGAACATAAGGGAACAAAGGCTTTTTAAAAATTAAAAAAATAATTTCAATCGCTTCTTAAAAATATAATTTCATTTATTTACCTCTGAATAGGTTTGCAAACCAGTAGCGAGTTCCTTTTCAAAATTTTCTTCTATGGTTCCATCGCTACTTGAACGTGGTAAGAATTCTTCTGTTAAATCAAGTAATTCGGGTGGTAATGGAGCTAAAATTAAAGGTATGATTCAAATACATTCATTATCAACAAGTAAAATTTATTTTACAATGCCAAGGAATGAAATAGGTAAGTCATGAAAAAAGATGACTGCTTAAGCATTATAGGCAGATTCTTAACTAAGACTTCATACACTGATTTTATTAAATCTTTGTGTTATTTTAGCTCACTCTTGTTTGAATTTACGTTTTAGCCCTAAAATAATTTTAATTAAGGTAATTGAAATAGGTTTAGGAAATTATTATTTTGATTTATTGATTTAATTAGTATTTTAAATAGAATAACTCCTTGAAATATATTAAACACTGAACAGTTTTTGCTGCCATCGTAATGGTTTAATTGAGTAAATTGCTAAGATATAAAAATGTACACAAAATTAATGTAAAATGAAACTATTTTGATTTCATGACTACTATTTCGTAGTAAGGTATGTTAAGTTTAAACACAATATTATCAGGATAATTTTATTTAAAATTAATAAGTATGTAAATTTTATAAATAGATCGTGAAGCGCCGGGGTAGAATTGCGCTTTCACAAATCATCGCGTGGGTGTCGTGAGAGGCGATTAAGGGACAGACCGCAGAGCGGGCAGCAGCGTCCTCTGAGTACTATATAACTGAACTGCGATCGCCAACACGCCTGCCAAGCGTGGCGATTATGGCACCAAAAGGAAAGGCCTATGTCCAGCAGTGGACGTCTTCCCGCTGAAGTGATAATGCTGATGATATAAATTTTAAATATGTTGCATTAGTTTCAGTAAACCCATTATATTATTATAACCATTAAAAAAATTACTGGTTTTATTTTAATATAAAGGACATAGAAAACAATGTTACATTTGTAAAATATTTTTTAATCAACATGAAGGTAATGAATGTCCTTCATTACCTCATACACTATATTATTATACAATTATATCTGATGGTCAGATAAAAGGCTAACTAAAATTATATATTCTACTATTTATTCTGAGATAATATAAGGTATTTTTTTATAGTATAGCAGACAATGGAGCAGGTGGGTCTCCTATATGGTAAAAGAATACCGCCGCCTATGGACAACCGCTCCAAACTCTATGCATTGGTTGTGTTGCCAGCTTTTTACGCCGAAAGTGGCACTTTTAAGGGCCTCCGATATCCTCAGTCACTCTGCGAAACTCAGCACAAGTACCGTTTCACACTGAGTATTCTCTGAGCCCGTGGTATCACTTTAGATGAGCTGGCCGAATTTGTGCATCAGCATTATGCTTCTTCAGCATGGCTTTCCCATGAAAAAGGGTATAGTAAAGATATAAATTTCTCATTGATGATAGAAATATAATCAAAGCATAACTTAAATGTGATGACAAACTTAAGCCAGACTTTCTACATATGGATATTTAAGTCATTTTCTATATTTAGATTCTTTCTTCTTTATATTTTTTAAAGATCTTTTACTATAGAGTATTAAATGAATATACCTATATTATGTGAATTTTATGAAATAGTATATACTAATATAAACCTATACTAGTACCTACTAATAGTATACTATGTTAATAAACAAGAAACAAAACATACCAAGACCAGTGGCATTAATAAGCTCAGAATCATCAAATTCTAAATTAGGCTCATAGTCATGGTAATCAGAGAGACTTGTGAGGTTGGCATCATCGTCCTCACGTTCCAAGCTAGTACCATGAGCAACTAAAAAGAATAAATTAACTTTTAATATTCATATAAATACATAACAAAGATAATGATTTACTTACCTTGGAAAGCTCGAATTGGATTTAACTTCGGTTGATGTTCGGACTCCATATAGAAAGATGTTAGGCGGAATGTTATCACTATTACAGTATAGTCTAAAAGACTATTATAAATACAATCGGGGATGTTTTCAGTTATATGGAATATACATTGGCTACGATAGAAATATTAAATTATAACGAATGACTGAATATACCTATTCAGAACCAATATAACATAATAATTTTTCGAATATTAAATAATTAATTATTAAGTAGGAATCATCTGAAAATATTGTTGTATCTAACAAGCTAGTATAATAATATTTAGAAATCATAAAGATAGAAATCTCATACTAACCAAATGCAAACATTAAACACCCATTCACAGACTAATAAGTTTACAAAGTCAAACTCAAAAAGTGTTAAATAAACTTACTCTATGGGTGACAACTGTACATCCACCCTTTTCCTAACTTAATTGAAAAATGTCTGAAAATTGACTTGCATGCCAACTTTGCCTTTTATCAAATCAATTCTATTATTATATAAAATATTATAAATATTATAAAATTATTATAATAAATTAATTTATTATTAATAATTTAATTATTATTAATATTATAAAATATTATTATATTCTATTATTATATAAAAAAATCTGTACATTCCTGTCAAATGTTGCTATGAACACTATGGTCAGTGATCCTCCATTGTCGTTGGTTTGCTGTGGTGATTTAGAAATTGAAATAATTCTTTAAAAAATACCTGTGCAAAATACAAACTAATCTCCTTACTTTATTTGATTCTAAAAATTAGGATTCTTTTTTTAACGCTAAAGTGTAGTTTTCAGGAAGAGAATCCAATCATGAATTTAGTAGATCTTTATAATTTGTAAAAAATATATGAAATCTATTCGGCTTACCCAACTAATTTGGATATCTAAGTACCGACATAGCTTAACTCGGAGAAAAAAAAAACTTTTTACTGTTTTAAGTGTTGAGTAGTCATAAAATATGATTGCTGTTTTACAGAAAATATTCATTGTTATTTTGGCTACTGTGGTTATAGTTACATCCAGGATTCACAAGTTACCTCTTGTGGTACGTATATATAGTTAATTCTTACAATGTTGAATACCTACTCTATTATATAGACAAAAATAAGAAATAGATTTCTTTTCTAGGACGATGGACGTCATTACGTTGATTTGACCACATTTGGATTTTTTCAAGGAGGAATTTTAGATGTCCATATGATTAATTTTAAATTGCCATCTGGTCCAGTAACAGGACAGGTATTGTATTCATATATTTATTATTCAAAAGATATTAATACTAATTTTTACTAAAAAAAATGATTATAGTAAATTAGTATAAATCTACATTTCTTTTTTACAATGGTCACTTAGCAAATCAAGTGCTTTGCACTTTAAACAAATATGTTATTTAATGACACTCTTACCCCTCTTTTAGTATGGATTTACCTTAGACAGAACTGTCAATGATGCTATAAATCCTTACTTAGAAATCCACTCAGATATATGTATTCTCAAAGGTATAGAACATAATGGAGGTCTTTTATCGCCACATCATCCAGCTATTGTGTTTTTGAAAATGGACTTTCAAAACCTGAGGTATGTTATATGTATTAACATCTCTATTTAAATGTTTTTAATATTCTTAAATATTACTTTTTATCTGATCTTCATTTAATTCTCAGAATCAATATATCCTGTGATGGTGAAGTTACTGCTTTGCATTTATATCAAAACAGATCAATGATTCCAATAGATAGAATCAAACGTCAATCTCAGTATATTTTTTTAAATAGGCGACGGCGGTCATCTACAGGTAATAAATATACTGTTTATTATATGTTTTCTTAACAATATAATTTAAAACAGCATATTTTTAATTTCTTTTAGGTGAAAAGCAATCACAAATGCCATTGGGATCACAGTGTTCTCATGCAAATCTGCCAATTACAAAAGAAACACATAATGGATATGATTACTACAACACAAGTGTAAGTACCTTCAACTAGAAATGGTCTACTTTGGTGTAATGTCTAAGCGACTATTTTGTGCTGCTCTACCTTAAAATATAGATATATAAGTCATAAATATAATACTTCATGTTTCAGTTTGCAATGTATGTTGCATCAGACAAGGAAGAAGGATTGTATAATTTGTATTTTCATAACTGCCCACATGATGTTTCTGGATCAGAGCCACTTATAAATGTTTTGGTAATACTTTATATCATTTGCATAACAAACTTATTTTCATATCCCTTTTGTTAATGACTGAAAATATAATATTTCACAAATAATATAAATAACTTTGTGTTTATTTAACTTTACAGTTAGAAATATATGAAAGTAACGATGGAAACTTTTTGTCTGCTGGTGAAATGCCTCTTCCAGCACTTTATAGCATGATGTCTCTTATTTTTTTCTTGTGTGCTGGTTTCTGGATATTCATCCTCAAAACAAGCAAACATAATGTCTATAGAATACACATAATAATGTGTGTACTGGTTTATTTAAAAGCGATGTCTCTAGCTTTCCATGGAATTAATTATCATTTTATACAAACAAAAGGGGAGCATGTTACTGCTTGGGCAATCTTATTCTATATAACACATCTGTAAGTATTTAATTGAAACATAATTAAATTAATATTACCCTATAAATTAAAATGGAGTATGATTAATTTAACACAAAACGAATTGTCCATTGTACTTGATACATAGACCACATACATTCATTTTCAACTGGTGTTTGGTTACTTAATAAGAATTAAAAAATTTAGTCTATAGTATTATTAACTATAAAAACGTTAATTCTTTGGGTTGAGTATTAATTTAATTTAATTTTTAGATTAAAAGGTGCTGTTCTGTTTGTCACTATAATTCTAATTGGAACAGGGTGGAATTTTATAAAACATATCCTGGCTGATCGTGAAAAAAAAATATTTATGATTGTCATTCCTTTACAAGTGGGTAGCTTTAAATTTTTTTAACATATTAAGCATAAAATTAAATATATCATAGTTATTTTTATCTACATTGGTTTGCATTCGTATTTTTAATACTTATCAAAACGCCTTTATACTAGATTTTATGATTTTGAAAATAATATTAATCCTAAAATTAAATAACTGATTTTGATTTATGTAGCAAATCTTTTTAATTATTTTAATGTTTTCATAGGTAGTAGCAAATGTCGCAGAGATAATAATAGCTGAAAGTGAGGAGGGTGCGGCGGAACATAATGCGTGGAGAATACTTTTAATACTTGTGGATTTGCTCTGTTGTGGTTCCATTATGTTTCCAGTTGTATGGTGAGTTTCAATCAAATGAGTTTCACCTTTGACAAAAACCGGCAACGCACCAGCGGCTCGCAGTCATAGGTGAGCCGTCTGCTTGTTTGCCACATTTTTCATAAAATAACAAAAATACAATACGCCTCCAAGACTGCTATGGATGGGCATGTTTTGATCATCACTGCGGGTTTCGTCTGATTCTTCCTTCTGATGTGTTCGAAGTTTCTTGGCAGATTTTGACCATTTTCGTCATCTGGTCACCGCTATTGCGTTGCAACGAAACATGCTCTTTTAATAGTTTAAGAGTTCATTCATCAGTAGTAAATAACCTCAATACTATTGTCGACATGTGTTTATTACATATTTAAATATAAATTTATAAAAAAAACTTGAATGTAAATCCAAATACATACATGTATAATGTTACTTATTATTGTTGAAAGTATATAATTTATCAAAGAATTAATATTCTAGTGTTCGTGACTTGTTACAGGTCAATACATCACTTGGAAGTATCTTCGACGACGGATGGCAAGGCCGCAGTTAATTTGCGGAAGCTCAAATTATTCAGACATTTTTACGTGATGATATTGTGCTATATATATTTTACAAGATTTATCGTTACCATATTGGAGGTATTTATTAGACTTAAGTACATTTTAAGTTTAAAATAAGTTTTTTATAAAAGCCGCAGTTGCGTTGCCAGCCTTAAGGAATGTGTGTACTCTCTTCTTGAAGGTTCTCAAGTCATATTAGTTTGGAAATATCCCTGTTGGAAACTGATTCCACAGAGAGATGGTGCGCGGCAAAAAATGCTTTATAAACGCATAAAGAGTTGTTACATTAAGTTGTGACATTGATTGAATACATAATCATAAATTCTAAATTTATGAATTGTTTATTGATAACGTTTCTCTAATTAAAGGGATAATAATATCAATTATTTAATTAAGTAAAAGAAGTTATTAAGTCTTTGACTAAAACTTTGACTATATTTATGAATAGTAACACTTATTACCTACCAAATAATCCATGATGTCTTTTTTGTGTTACCTTTTACTGATTACTCATAATGTTGTCTAAGATGCAAATATTATTGTGTTTTTGTGGGCCACTATGTATATATCTGTTTTAATGACGAGTCTATACAAAGGTTGTCTGGAAAAGATCGCTTTGAGCAATAAGGCCGCCGATTGTATTTTTATTTTTCATGTTATTTTCCAAACTCTGGAAATGTTATTCTTGGTGTACAATAAAGTACTGCTTAATTTATCTAAGTCTGTATAGTATGTTTGCTTTTAGAAAACCGTACCGTTCCAATATTCTTGGATTGATGAAATGTTCCGTGAGATGGCGACGTTTGTTTTCTTTGTCATGACTGGTTACATGTTCCGACCAGCCGCAGCCAACCCTTATTTCACCGCTACTTACGATGACGTCGAGACTAAAATGTAAATATTATATTTTCTAACTTCTTTATAGCGTTATATTGTTTATAATTTCAGATGAATCTTACAATAATAATTTTGAGAGTGTTGTAGCTTAATAAGTCTATCATGAAGCGAGAAGTATAGGATTTAAATTTCGGACCGGACCAACCGTGTGAGAGCCAAGCTGAAGCATATGCGGACGCACTAATTGGGCCGGCTTGTCGGAAGTAATACCACGGGCTCACAGATCACTCAGCGTGAAATGGTAGTTGTACTTAAAACGGTGTCTCTACTGTGTTTCGCTGAGTGACTATGGATATCGAACACTCTTCAAAGTTCCGCTTAAGTGACGTAAAAATCCGGCAACATAACCAATGTGCCTATCGTGGCCCGATTGTCCCTGGGCGGTGGGATTCTCTAACCATATACGAGACCCACCTGCTCTGTCTTCCGCTATACCATAAAAAAATTAATAATAATGTATTTCTTAGATGTTTGTTGTAACATAAAAATGCAAAATGGTTCCAACAAACATTCTGACGTTTACGTTTTCGTTTAGAACATTTTTTGCATTTTCCAGACTAGTAACTGCTTACTTTTATATGAAAATTTTTGCATTACTATTTGCGCACATTAAAAACAGGTCTTTCTTTCTAGAATATCTGAGATCGGTGTTCTCGACGGGGTCGCAAATAGAGAGAGAAAGCGTGAAGATATGCAGCCGCTAATGCTAGAATATTCCGAATAAATTAATTTTAAGTAGATAGAATATCATCATAGAAAATTTAAAATTGTTGATAGAATTTTTTTTAAATATTCAAGCGTGTTTGGTACTGTAGGTAGAATGTAATCAATTTTTTTATTTTTTCAAATATGATAAAATTAGCGTGTAAAATATAATTACTGATAATTGCTAGGTACGTACCTTAAACATGTTTTCAAAATTTTTAGAATTTATTAATATATCGAGTTAATATTTATTTAAAATCTTAAGAAAGCTTTTTAAACGGTTCCTTAACCTCTCTACATAACTTAGTAACAAGACTTTAACAGACGCATAATTTGATCATATTTGTTTTGTTGTGTTAAATCCATTTTTATAAATTAAAAAATAACTTTTGTGTATAAATTTTAATCGCAAGTAGAAAAAAAAATTAAGCTATAAATAATTAACATGAAATGTAGACTTGTAAATGTAGAAATGTAAATTTTAAGCTCAAGTAGATTTAATATAAGGGAAAACTAAATTTTCTCATTAATATTGAATATACCTGATTGATTAGTCTATATTTTCATAACCGAAAGTATCATTTAAAATCCGTAGTTTACCATGATAAATATATATATATACAGTGTAAACTCCATGTAACGTCCCTCGATTAATATATATATATACAGTGTAAACTCCATGTAACGTCCCTCGATTTAACGACAAACTCCCTAAAGCGTCGAAATCAATTGGCTTT
>DWCF01000839.1:0-37780 GCA_018230265.1 Delias oraia
CCTCTTTAGACAAAGAAACTGAGTTCACTTTCACATTAGTGTTTTATATCCTTGGGAAGTGAATTTTCACAAAACATATTAAATTTCAGAGGAATTAACTACGAAAGCTATTTAGCTGAATTAACAAACTGAAACTACAAAATGAGAAGATGAAAATGTTCCTAAAGAGTTTTATAACCAACATTCTGACATTATTTACCAATGATTTATTACAAAACCGAGAACACATTTCATGCGTCAACCGTGCTGTAAGAAAAATATTTTCGTACAAATTTGCCATAATATCGACTGAATTCGAAAATATAGTTTAGTATAATAACAAAATTCAAATAATATTTTATAGATGATTTATTAACTGTTTTGATCGAATGTTTTTCTTCAACCTTATTTATAGAGCACGGCAATTTCAATATCGGAATGATGAAAGAGAACTGTGTAATAGAAGTTGTATGACTAAACACACTTAATTAATGGTTACAATTACATATATGATCTATTTTGACGCTTCGTACCTGTTTTTGTACTTGAAGTAGTAATTACCTTCAGATATATTGATATTCATAATATTTATTGCATGCAGTAACACAAAGTAGTCGCTGGTAGAGTAGAGTAGAATGAAAGCCATTGTGAATAGTACTTGTACAGATTATAAAATCCTTCATCATTCTATATTTTCATTCAAATACGTTCTCTAGTTACTTGACGGTACAACAATCAAACTCAAAAATTCTTAAAAATTTATTAATAAAACATAAATAAACAAAATACCTAAATAATTAATAGATATTATAAAGGCTTCATAATTCCCACACAAATTCTTTTGGTTACTTATAACAATCAAATTGAATAATCCATTTCAATCAGACTTATTTAAACAAGCAATTTGTCTGTAAATTTTTATTTTTTCTGTGGTGCCACGTGTTAATTAGTTCAAATGATTAACGAGCGGGAATCCTGCATGGCTGGGCATTGCCATATATAATTTCTATATTTTTATGTTCTGATAACTTTATGGCAGGATGTTCATACGGTTTTTATCGTGGTGAATTTTAAAACTAAATTGTTTTATTGCAAAAGTTTTAATATATTGTATACCTTATTTTTCTGTATGAAAATTATTTATGTGTCAAGGCTGCACTTGGATTAGTAGGTCGATACTTTAAACTTTAAAAATAAATATTATGAATTCTAAAATATTGTTGTAAACGATTGAAAACTGATTTTCATTGATTTTATTTTTCAACCAAGTTGTGTAGAAAATATATATTTTTTATTTGAAAACCAAGCAAAGGACCACTATTCGAAATACGTTAATCTTTCGTTCAAGGGAAGCAAAACCACAGTTCTGATAAGGATACAGAAAATACGTGACTTTGGTGGCACTCGGCAGATTTTTCTAATTTCAGTATAAATACAGAAATATTTATATCCTTCTTATTTCAAAAATGTTTTAGTTATTGTAGTTTTTAGTTTGTTAAAAAAGACATCGTTTTTAAAATGAAATAAAAATTATCGGAATTATACAGTCTAAAAAAACAAGGCATCTGCAATGTTTAAAAACAACTGTGAACATATAAAAATAACAAAAATGCTTTGTTGCTTTAATGTAAATATTTAAAATACAAATTTAATATAAAAATTGGAAAGCACTTACAGATATTAGGAAGTACTCACGTCTGATACAGGCAACTGGCGAAACGCCAAAACCGATGACCCTAATTATGAACTGTCAAACATTCAGGAACAGGAGAAACTGTGACACTTGAGGTGAACTAAATATGATGTGACGTGATTTATTAGAAATCTTTTTGTATATTAATATTAAACAATTTCAAGATTTATCTGGTTTCTCTACGTATTGTAAATAATAATTTAGATTCAGTGTCGTGCCATATGTTCTAATGTTGAGAGGCGAGGAATATTACAAAAAATAATAGATGTGTATGTTGGTGGACCACACCGCTAACCATATTTTATATAGTGTTGTGCAGAATGTATATTTTAAATAAAATATCTATCGATAAGCCTTGAATTAACATTATAATGAAGATTTTAGCGTCGTAGCTAAGTGGTTTAATAGGTCTATCACAAAGCGAGAGGTATCGGGTTCGAATCCCAGTCCAGATAATTATTAATTAAATGGTTCATGGGCGACTGTGTTCTCTTACCCACCCACCTGCTACGTTGTCCGCTATACTATAAAAAAATTATTTCTCTAAGCCTTAAATTAACATTCTAATAAAGCTTTTTAAATACCAACATCACCCTTATTTAAATAATCTTCGGAATTAAACACAGACATAAGCATTTCTAAGGAAATGTAATCCCCTCGTATCGAAATGCCGCGACGTAAAAGCTGAAACTGCGTAGAAAGCCACGTGGTAGAACAAAGGTCCCCTTGTCCTATATATCTTTCCAGTGTTCCCACATGAATATATAAATTTATTGCACGCATAGACATGTTATTGGAACCATACTTTTATTATTTCAGTGATACATACTGAAAGGAATGAAGAAGGATACTAAGGATTAAGTTACGCACATTAAAGGATTCTTTGCTTGTATTAGGGCCACGCATAATATTTCTGCTTTTTATGGGAATACGCATTCACTTATAATAATTATTTATGTTGTTTTGACACTTTAAAGTGAAACAGTTGTCTTGAAATAGCAACACCTGCTGTCTTGCGACAGATTTTACAATGAGACAAAGGGAAGTATCTTATCTTTTACTGAGTTATTTAAGTGATAGCTAATTTACTTATGAAAATATTTTATCAGGAATTTTATTATATAACACACTTAATTTATACATAATGGGATAGTATTTTTTTTATTCTATAGCGGACAACGGAGCAAGTGGCTTTCCTGTATGGTAAGAGAACACCGCCACCCATGAACAACCGCGCCACAGTCCGCGCGTTGGTTGTGTTGCTTTTTACGCTGCTTAAGCGGCACCTTTAAGGATATAATCACTCACTCTGCGAAACACAGTAGGTATAAGTAATTTTTCGAGTATTCTGTGAGCCCCTGGTATCACCTCGGACGAGGAGACCCAATTAGTGCATCAGCATGGCTCTCCCAAGTATTACATGTAGGTACTTTATGAGTATTTGTAAAATGTTTTATAAAAAAATCCATTTAAAACTCAGAAACTAAGTAGAATGTAGGAAGCTCGTAATTTTTGTGATTGTACAAAATTGCAGCCTGTGAAGATAAGGACTGCAGCGGAACCTTAATTAAAACTTTGCTCGGGAAATGTACGATAAGTTTTAAGTAATAAATTAAGCTTTATCTGTATACATATCAGCTACTACTACCTATTCTATACATGTCCTTTTTAAATATTTTTAATGTTTTACAAAATAGGCAATTTGTCTTTCTTGAAGTAAGGTTTTCAATTCATAAATTAAAACCAACCAATAAATCTTCGCCCGTGGGAGAGCCATGTTGTAGCATATTCTGACGCACTAAATGGGCTGGCTCGTCCGAAGTTATACCACATGCTCATAGAATACTCAACGTGAAATGGTAGCTGTATTTGAAACGGTGCGTCTACTTTGTTTCGCCGAATGAGTGAGGATATCTCTTAAAAATGCCACTTAAGTTGCGTAAAAAAGCCGACAACAAAACCAATCCGTTGTCCGCTATACCCTAAAAAAATTAAATAAAAGAGTGTCAAACAGGTATACACATATAGTCTCACCAATGAAAAGTTTCGTATTACCTATTATTACTTATTATAATTTATAATCTTCATAAAATAAAACTGACACAAATAAAATAACAAACTATTAAGTCATAGTGACATCAAAGATAAAATCCATTTAAATCTCATTTTAAAACAAATTCTTAGGTAACAAAATATTACATCATCCATTTAATTTTAAAGCGTCAGCTGAAAATAATGAAATTCAGTAATCATTTCATATTTATATTTTTTATAATATAATATTTAAAGATCTATTATTAAAAATCTGTCTCTAATTCAAACAATCCTCAAGTAAGTATTTCATATTTCTAAAGAAGAGCCTCTATTTCCAAAGCCAATTACTTAGTGTTCAGTAGAAGATTATGCGTGCAAATAAGGTTTGCAGCCATTAGACATATTGTGTGTCGCATAAAAGACAGAATTTATTTTATTTTTCCTATTTTAAACTAATGTAATTTTCATTGTTTCCTTTCATCTTTACATGTAAGCATTACGGATTTGAGCAGATTTATTTAAATTTGTGTTGTTTTCATTGTGGTGGCATTTTTCTTTCAACGCCAAAGATATACATCTAAAAATAAAGCTTATATTTTATATTCAAACTACTTACATTAAGATATGGCTTATTTTATATATTGAGGCCTGGCATATACAAAAATAAAATAAAGATACAGTAATTAATACAATGATATATGGCTATACTTCAGATTAATGCTTGGGAAAAGTTAATGACGCGTATTGATCTTGTTATTAATTTTTTAAATTATTTGCTTAATAGGAGGACTGGTTTTTTAATGTTGATTTGTTTTAATGGCTGGATTTTAGAGGAATCTAATATTATCTAACTAGTTTACTTAAATTAAGACAACATGTTTCGAATAAACTTTGTCAAATATCCTCTAGTTTTTATCTATATATAGAGAGCCTCTTAGCTAATTGGTTTCATAAGTCTACCACGAAGCGAGAGGTACCGGATTCGAATCCCAATACGGACAATTATAATTTAATTTATAATGTATTCCGTCTCTAGAAGAGCTTTATGTGGGAGAGCCATGCTGAAGCATTTGCTGACGAACTTAAAAATGCCGCCTTAAGTGGCATAAAAAGCCGGAAACACAATAAACGCGTGGACTGTGGCGCGATCGTCCATGAGTGGTGGTGTTCTCTTTCCATAAACGAGACCCGGCAGCTCCGTTGTCCGCTATACCATTAAAAAATTATATAAATATATAAAATATGAAATCTTATAAAAGATATACTTATGTACGATAATATTTATAAAAGCTGAGTCACAGTTTTTAAGCATAAATACGTCTTTATTGTACTGTGCATTATTTTTTGGCAGATATACGAGATGATTGTCCAAACTCGAAAATAAACACATCATGTGTACGTAACCTTAGCTCTCAATTGCCTATTTTATGGGTTTATGCTCCATCTATTCTTTGTAGCTGAAAATTTGTTGACTGAAAAACATGTTTATTTTCATGCTCTGCCATTTTGTTATATAGTTATAGCAGCAATTTAGAACATAGTTACAACATCGGAATTATAAGCACCCACATAAATTATACTAGCTGGCCATAGTTTAAATTTAAATGGTTAATTTCATTATATTTTTGTATTTCAATCAAACACTATTTTCATGGTTTGTAGCGTTTGGTTTGAATCCACTTAAACATTAAAATCTGCATATTGTTAAACTCTTGTGAAATAATGTTAAGTCGCATAACTTGATATAAAAAGAAGCCATTGATAATCTTACTAAAATATGATTTCTTTTAATAGTTTCATACGAGGAATAACCATGTTTGCTTGCAACCAAAGCCGGCAACACAATCAATCCGCGGATTGTGGCGCGGTTGTTCATGGACGGTGGTGTTCTCTCTCCATATAGGAGACCACCTCCTCCGTTATTCGGTCTAGAACAAAACAAATGAAAAATATGAGCTGGTTTTTAATTAAATTGTTGCACTAGCAGTTACTGTGCTAATTCCTAACAATTGCAAAACCTAGTTACAGTTGTGGAAGCCATTCAAAAACAAATCGATACACGGATTTTATTTTTAGTTAGATCTTGTTTCAATCAAAACCAATGGTTTGTTTAGAGATTAAGCGTGTAATGTTTGCGATTACGTAATTGCATTAGTCCGAATGGTATTGCTATCATTGAGCTTGGGATTTTGTTCAAGGACAAAGATTCACAAAGGATACTACCGCACATGTATAACTAAGGAAATTGCAAAAACTTTGGAAATGTCAAAGTTTTATCGTAAAAACTACTTTGTCCTTGTAATAAAGCTAGTTGTTTATTGAGGAGTTATTATATTTTTTTGATCAGAGCGCTGATATTTAAGTTATTGAACTGTAATTTTAACTGTTTTAACTTTAATAAATCGTATATCTATAGCTACTTCCGTCTTGTTGACTCTTTTTGCTGTGTATGCTTAGTCTACAACATTATGTACCTTTTTTTACAAAATATTTATTGTAAATCATAGAATGGGTTATATGTTATATAACTAAATATTTCATAAAGGTATATAAAATATCTCAAGAAATACGCTATCTCACCACAACGATAAAACTTCGTATTGTTCTATAAATATGTATTGTAGAAAGAAATTCATACTCCAGCGTTTTGTTGCAATACGAATATACAACTATACATAAAAGTGAACTATATCGCTTTATAATAAAGTCTACTGTGCATTGGGTATTGATAAAAGCAATTTGTCGTCCACAGAAGTACGTGATTCAACTTTGAACTTTAAACGTACGGTCCTCAAAGGACTAATGAAAGTATGAACATATTGAACATTGAATGAAATTGGATCCATTGGTAAGGATTATATTGAATACACAGAAGATATTGTCGATTTCTTTTATTTCAAACTTAACTAACATGGCTTTAATACGAGATATAGAAGAGTAACTTACTATAATTTTGGAAACTATTCGATACTATAAATTCAAATTATAACTCAATATTTCGATCCATTAGCAACACATTATCTTTTTTTAAAAGAGATCCAAATACTAATCAATAAACACAATAGTGTTTATGATTATTAAGAGTTATCTTCCCTCAGAGAGAACAATTCTTTTTTGTAATAGTGGTAGTAACGGTTACACAGCTCAAAATAAAACAGAACAGAATTTGTCGGCCTATTCCGATAATTTTAAGTTGTATAAACAAAAATACGTACACATCAACACGGAGCAAATACGACCATAAAAACTTACATAACTTATAAGTATGGTAAATATCCAAACTTTAGAGCGAGCTTATTAAAAAGTAACGCTTCGCTTTTTTAACAACTCTTGTAAAGAACGCCCAATAGAGATAATTTTACATTTTGTTAGAGAATCAAAGAATTTCATTCATAACATAATTAGTTTTGATTGACTCAATGATAATAAAAACCCATTTGCTTAAATTAAGTTACGCCAGTACGGCCTTTTTGTAATTAGTGGAATTCAGATAACATTACGTAATTATACGTTGGCTTGGTTGTTAGCCATGTCTTGCGGCTTTGTCTGCGTGGCTTCGTTCATGTGAAGAACCGTAATTTAAAAATTTACAACTTAATTATCATTGTTATACTGTTATAAATAAATTTTAATATAAGAAATAATATAATGAAGACAAGGATAAAAAATTTAAAAAAATGATAATTACTTTAATTTGCAACTTTTTTTTCATTTGCAGGTAATAATGGATTTTAATCCTTTTTTACGTGGTTTGGCCTGAGGTATGACCTCAGTTTCAATGTTAAATTTGAGGGGACTCAGGTGAGGAATACTTACTAAATAATCCCTTTTAATCTCGTAACGAACTCAGCTGTACCGTCTCATGTTTATTAAAAAGTTTTAGTTCTTGAAAAAAAAAAATATTTCTATAAGATTTAAGAAGGTATAGTTACAATATTTTTCTTAAACAAACTCAATCAACATTTTGTGTTATAATAAATTATAACGGACTGAAAATGTATATAAATTCGTTCGATTTCGAAAAACTTGTATCCTATTAATACTGAGTGACACCTGTGTTAATCATTTATCTAATTTTAATTTACGAATCCAGTCTGAATCTTTCTCTTTTATTTCATAACAGTGTACTCAAAACATTTAAAACTAATACTATATAATAATTACAAATGTAAAACGGTAAATTACAGCTGCATTATTATAAGGAATACCTATTTAGTTGGCTCGTCTAAGATGTTAAAGAATGTGTGTCTGCTGTTATCTTTTAAACTCATCTTGTAAACACAGGTTATTGAATCATGTCTGCAAACGATCACAAATAACTTTAGATTGCTAACCAATTGCTATAAGTAATTAAAGCGAAACAAAAATGGACAAAATTGTATGTCAACTGTGTCCTTCCAGAAACAAGTGCCCTCAAATATAACTACTAAACATCCCAATTTTAGTTTCATTCATTTATAACTTTGTAAGAAAAATGTTTCTAAATTAATATTATTACTATTGAGGACGTGTGTGTACTTTAAGAAAAAATCTCCCGAAAAGTTTAAGATTATTTATCAAATCTCCTTATTACTCGGATGGAAAAAAACAGGTCCGAATGGGTTAAAAATGTTAAAATCTACTGTATAGTTGATATTTCATTGTAAGTGGATATAAATTAAGCGTAATAAACATATTTTTAAAACATATAATGTCATATGTATATATATATATATTATATTATATATATATATATAGAATTTAATATATATAATAGAATTAAAACGAAACAAAAAATTCATGTAACACGTCAATATTTCTAGCACTATATATAAAATCGTATATTTCAAATGCCCTAGAAAACATCGAGATACAAACATTATACTTACATCTGCAAGTGCATTAAAATCGATTTCATTTTTGTCTGCTCTTTAAATAACTCATTCCTAAGTAGATTGATTATGCACTATAATAATTAATAATTGTTGTATATTTAAATAAACTATTTCATATATTTAATAATCATGTTTTCGATTTTTCTTACATTAACTACTTAAAGAGGGTCATTCAACAAAGTCGGGTCGATGTTTAAATCTATTATTTACAATTATTAATTATTTATTTTTATTACATTATAATGACAATGTTTCTCCACTCCATTCTACAATGTTCGATTTAACTGGATACAGAGTATACACTTTTATACTTCATAAATCTGAGAATTTTTTAAGAAGCTCGACGTTTTTTTAAAATAGTAGTCCAATTCGACATCACTATCTCTCTTATCATAGAGAAGCCTCGTCTGCTCTGTTGAACACTATACCATAAAACCACCACCTGCAGGAGAGCCATGCTTAAGCATATGAACTAATTGGGCCGGCTCGTCCGAAGTGATACCACGGGCTCACAGAATACTCAGCATGAAAAGGTACTTGCACTGTGTTTCACAGAGTGAGTGAGGATATCGGAAGCACTTAAAAATACCGCTCATGTGGCGTAAAAGCCGTCAATACAATCAATGCGCGGATTTAGGCGCGGTTATCATTGGCGGTGTTCTCTTACCATAAAGGAGACCCACCTGCTGCGTTGTCCGTTATACTATAACAAAAAAATTTTCAAAATTGTTTTCTATTATATTTTAAAACAATTTAAAATAAAAATAAAAATTACAGAAACAAAATTCGCTTTTTAAATATTAACTGAGAACGCATCTATAAGAACGAAGTCACAAACTTGGTTAGTGTGACAATAATGTCCTACCAATCTACTTAACCAATGATTAATGGTTACTGTGATTATTGATAATATAGCTTTGTTTATCAACTTAATAAAACAGCATTTTACGGTAACTGTAACATTCTACATTAATGATTATATTACTCATCCTAATTTCTATAATTATTAGAAATATTTTTATTTATCTTATTTATCTCTATAAAAACTTATCATAAATTTGTAATTTCAGCATAAAATACGATACTTTACATATAAAATATTTTTATCTTGGATTTACTTATTTAAGATATTATGCGTTTATTCAAGATTATATCCCAACACTAATTTACACCAAAATATAGATTTTTTTAATTTACGACACCAAAATAAGAAACAAATAATTTCATTCTAAACGGTTAAGATATTATATTTTTACATTATTTATAGGACTAAGTTAACCTATGATTGCAATTTTTAAATAAAAAACTGCCACTTTTCAAGACTTTAAAACAGGTGTATTAAATAACTTCAATAGAAATGAACAGCTAGTCAAAAAACTGAATGTTGAACAAATGACCCTTAAGTTAACAAGATCTCTATAAATCTGGTTAGAGCAATTAATGTAACCCCAACAGAGAAATCCCGACAAACGCATGAACTTCTTAATAGGACATCAATTAATTCTCCAATGTAAACCTTTATAATCTCAGGATTATTAATGGACTTATTTAGTACATGCATTGATGGTGATTTGTTTTTAGGCAATCTTAGCTACCTACTAATGTAATCTTTTATGAGTACGGACTTTTATTTTTAAATTAATTAAGAAAATCTTTCAAATGAATATCTACTTTATAATATTTCTTAGATTTAATGAAATGTTATTGAAGAAATAATCTTTTAAAGCCGCTGGATTTAAAGGATGTTATAATTGAAAAGTCGAAAAATTTTAATTAAGAATATGAATTTTGTATGTTTGTTTGATAAAAAAGAAATGCCAATTTATGTTTCGAAGATATTGCATCAAATAAGCGAAGATATACGTAGGAGACAATCTAGGGAATTATCGTTGATTGGTACAATATTTGCTCGCAATTACAAGCTTTGATTTTCTCCATAATGTTTACTTATGAGCGTAGCAAGATAATGAGGTATTAATAAAGAGAAGATCGTCTTATTGAGCGAATACGTCAAAATGAAACATGTTTGTGTATGAGTTGTTTCAAATTCTACAAAGAAATGAATTTTTTTAGGGCCTCTAGCAAATTGGTTTAATAAGTCTACTATGAAGCTAGAAGTATCGGGTTAGAGTACCGAAAAAATTATAATATAATTTATTCGTTTTTTGGAAGGGCTTGACAGTGGCCGGATGAGTGTCTTAATCCTGTCATACCCCTAAAGAACCTAGTTAAAGCAAATGCTGACGCACTAATTGAGCCGGCTCGTCGAAGATAACTCATCGTACTTGAAACGGTGCTTGTACTGTGTTTCGCTGAGTGAGGATATCGGAGGCTCTTAAAAATGCCGCTTAAATCGCGTAAATACCGGCAACACAACCAATGCGCGGACTGTGGCGTGGTTGTCCATTGGCGCCGATGTTCTCTTGCCATATAGAATACCTACCTGCTCCGTTGTCCTCTATACAATTCAAAGAATCCTGTGCGGAAAAAAGCATTTTGCATATGCTTCACTGATCATCGTATAAACGGCAATGTAATCAGTTTGTGTTTTTCGGACCATAAAATTTCTCATTTTTCTGAAATGCGGATCGCGGACCACAGTCATACAAATGTCGGGCATGATTAAGAAGAAAATTATTGTAACGAAATTAAGTACGAACTCCGTAAAACTTTTCAATATGGAAATTCGAATAGACTTCTTTTTTCATGCGTAAGTTAGTTACCAAGAAAAATTTGTCTCTGTTATACTTTATTATTTGAAAGCTTATCGCTAAAAAATCTTTCATAAATGATTTAGTAAAAGTCGCATGATTTTCATCAACATACTTTTATGAACACTAAGTTTTAATTAAATAAATCGACCAACGAAAGAGTTAAAATGTAGTAAATGACATGACTGAAATACCGTAAGAGCACCTTTGTAGGTCGTCAACATCAAACACATTCTTAAATGATGCATTCCACTTTGTTGACTGACAACCTCAATGGTATTTCTATTCTGAAGAATTTACGTAAATTTTAAAATTCTCATGCTTAGTTACATCAAACAAATGTATTTCAGAACATATATTAAATCATAAAACCATAAATACTAATAAAAGTCCTTCTATTATTTAGAATATTTGAATATTACGGTTACGACGAAATTTTATATATTTATTGTACGTTAAAATTGCAAAACATTTTCAAACTACCAAGTCTTAAAATTAAAAAGTTATCGTTTTAACGGGCAGACGACAGTTATTGAGAAATTAGACCACGACGTAGATTCCTCTAATTTATGACGTCACGTCGTAGATAAACTTTGACTATTAAAGAAATATAATTTTATATTTATAGTTTAATGACATTTACAATTACTTCGATATAAAATGTGTACTTTAAACTTTTCAACGAAATTTATGGATCTATATTTCGCTTACAATGAAACCAATATTGTAAACAATAAATTAACGTTATATTCTTCGATTTTCATTATAACTTCATTTGCGAACTAAAAGATTGTTTTATAATTGAAACATAGATTGTGTATAACTGTTAGCTTGAATATTTGAATAGAATTAACCGCATAAAAATATATGTTCATTATATACGACAAAAATGTAGCCACATTGAATATATTTTCAATACCGAAGGGAGTTAGTCAAGCAATGGAAATGGTCTACGTTTCTTAGCCTTGAACAATATGTGAATATTAAACCCACACACAGAACCCTGGACGAAGATATAATTTGTTAATAAGCACACTCAACTTGTTTGAATGGAAGCGAACATTAATTGATATTTTCATATAATTATTTTAATACTTGACAATTAATTTATCTGCAAGTTTTTGTATGAAAATGGTGTCAAAAGAGCAGGCTCATCATGGAAAACCCCAGGGCCGCAAATGTGTTTCCATACTTTTAGGGATAGGTAGCCTCTTTATTTGAAGGACCCCAAGTCGTATTGGTTTGGAAATATCTTTGCAGGCAGCTGACTGTTCTATGAATGTGAAAAAAAAACGTTGAGATTTTTCAATTTATCTATAAATCGGTATTAGTAGAAATAGAATAAAGGTTTGAACATTTGATATGTAAGCTTTATGAACCGTCACTATTAGCTTGTCATTGAGTACACAATATCGTTTAACCATTTCTATCCAAAGAAAACAGAAGGGACGTAGTCACTCGATTTTGCCGATCCGGGCGGAAATAGCTACTTATGTACATTTATCGAGACATTGTTCATGACATTAGTTTAACATCTTATATCTGCTGACTTTAGAGTGTTAATCTCTTCTTCTATTCGGCAGTGTGTAAAATCTCTGATTACTATATAGAATTATTTAAAACACGAGCTATATATCAAAAAAGCGATTATTTATTTATATTCTATTGTTATTTTATAAATGAGTTCCTATTATAGTAAAACAGAAAGAGATTTTGTTGCGTAATTTAATCGCTTAACTTTTGTGAAGGTAATATATAATTAGAATTGAAATCTAACCTAATTCCTTTATGAAGTTACGGTAAAGGTACGCGGTCAACCGTTAATATAAAGATTCTTATCTTATTGTGTGATTTATGGGTCATACAGAGTAATTAATTTTTATGCAATCTATTAGATATTAAAACATGCTAATAAATTTATGTTATAACTATAAGTCGGATAGATGTAACTTTTTTTATTCTATAGCGGACAACGGAGCAACTGGATCTCCTATATGGTAAGAGAACAACGCCGCCAATGAACAACCGCGCCACAAGCCGCACATTGGTTGTGTTACCGGCTTTAGCATCACGTAGCATCTTAATATTGTCGCACGTGGGAGAGCCATGCTGAAGCATATGCTGACGCACTAATTGGGCCGACTCGACCTAAGACATACCACGGACTCACAGAATACTCAGCGTGAAGCGGTACTTGTACTGTGTTTTGCAGAGTGAGTGAGGATATCGGAGGCCCTTAAAAGTGATGCTTAAGCGGCATAAAAATCCGACAATACAACCAATGCACGGAATGTGGCGCGGTTAATCACGGGCGGCGGTATTCTCTTACCAGATAGGAGACCCACCAGCTCCGTTGTCCGCTATAGTATAAAAAGAAATATAAATATTTACTATTAATCGAATATGTTTATATCGCTATTGAAAATCATCAACTGTAGCGATAAAAAACTCACCTGTAACTCAACGGTGCTCGTATGTTTATCGAGAGATCCCTAGACGGGCGTCGCCGCCGCTTGTCTCCTTCCCGCCAGCTTGCGTAACTCCTTGCAAACGACACTGCACTACATTCCGTCACATTCACTATATCCACTGATAAATCAACATTATCCATTGTATCATTGAAACTTAGAGTTTCATTAAGTCTCGAGTCAAACTCGAACGAATTGTTAACGTAAGTAAAGTTTTCAAATGTGTTCGTTAATTCGAACACACCATTTTGTTTGGGACTAGAATATACATACACTTTGTCGAGTTCAGAATCATTTTGCGTCTTAATTTTGGCGTGAGTTAATGTTTCGGTGGAGTTCAGATGAAAATTTTCTTGCGAGGTATACCATGCTTCTAGTATTGCGATATGCGAGTCCAACTCCCGGCAAGTCAATCGAAACTCGTAGTCATTGCAGTGTTGTTCTTCAACAATTTCTGAAAAAAAAAATCTATTTAGTATAACCTGATCTTTTTTCTAATCTAATTTAAAAAAAAGTGTTTTAATCTTTGATAAGTGTTAATTTTTAAAAGGCAACAATATGTTTTTTGTTTGAAATAATACATTTTGAAAATATTTGCCCCTAAGTCTACTATAACGTTTTTATTTAATACAAACAAATTTTGTTAATGTAATATCTATGATTATTATTATTATAATTAATAATAAAATACTGTATACATATGATAAGTATTCATGGAGGTCCAAGGGGGAGGCCTATGTCCAGCAGTTGATGTCTTATGGCTGTAATTATGATGATGATGATACATATATCAGAGAAAGACTCCGCGTCGATATCAGAAATGATGGTACAGTCTAGGTGGACGTCATGAGAATTGATTGCGAACACAAAACTAATTGATGAGTGTTACAACATTAGTTTAGTTTATACCACATTGACTTAAGAGACAAGTTAGGACCGACAAGTAATTTCAAAGCAACAATCTCTATTCTTTAACACAGCGTACACAACCACAAGGATCCAACTCGGTCGCCATCACAATTGTCTTAAATAAAAATTGCGTCATTACTTAAAATACGATTATAATTTATTACTCATCATCATCATCATTTCAACCGAAGGACGTCCACTGCTGGACATAGGCCTCCCCTTGGGATCTCCATGCATACTTGTCGGAGGCGACCTGCATCCAGCGACTTCCGGCGACATTTAGAAGGTCGTCCGTTATTAAATTATTAATCATATCATTACTTAAATCGAGACTATAACATTATTTAGTCTAAGAAATATGCAAGTAATAAAGTAAACTCAATTAAATATTATGATCCTTTTACAACTTCAATAAATAATAAATATTGCACACTGCGTAAAACAATCATCTCATCATAATGCCTACTTTAATCATAATAACAACATTAATTACGGAAATAATTTCGTAATAATGTAAATATTCGTATTTAAAAATTAAATTAAGATATATAAAATTTACAAGATAACTTACAAACAAAGTTATCCGCTATGGTAAAATCAGTTTCTCCCTCCGACATATTATATATTATATAATAAAATACATAGTTGCAAGTGACCTTGATCAAATTTTATATATATCAGCATAAACTCTAGCTAAGGCACATCATATTACGTCAGATTTTACATAAAATACCTCTTTTGTGTAGATGGTTACAAGGTCATTGTATTTCTCTGTCGAATGCTTTGATTTATTTTCTTACTAATGCGCTCTTTCGGTTTGGTCAAATTCTTTAACCTACTTTACTGTAAATTAATATTAATGACGCACTAAATAACTTGGATATGCAGGTGATATGACATTTATTTAATTTTACCGTATTTTATCCATCAAATAAGCGAAACCTTACATGATACAATTAGTTACTCAATTATATGAGCATCTGAGAAAAATGGCAAATGTGATAGATTAAGACAACACACATAATGATTTATTTACCTAGATCCGATTTATTTTTGATGTTTCGAAACTATTTATATACTCAACGTGAAATAGTAGTTGTACTTGAAAAATTCCTTCTTCTGTTATTCACTGAATGAGTGAAGATATCGGAAGCCTTAAAATTACCGCTTAAGTGGCGTAAACAGCAGGCAACACAACCAATACGCGGACTGTGGCGCGGTTATCCATGGGCCGCGGTGTTCTCTTCCCATGTAGAACACCCGCCTGCTCCATTTTCCGCTATACCATTAAAATAAAAATAAAAATATTGATATAGTCTTAAAACCTATTGGGTTTAAGAATGTACATGCTTAACATTTAAGTAAAATGATGGGTATTCGGTTTTTAAACCTGATAATTCATTTAAAAAGTTTAAAATGAAACATTTTTGACAACTGCGACAATCCTCATTTTACGATAGTCGTGCTTTGCGTGTGAAAATCGGTTGAGTTATGGAGTAGTTACTGGAGCGGAAGATATAAATCTGTTACTTATTGTTGTAACCTTATTTGTGATTTTATTATTATTTAGAAACGTATTAAGATAATCGACGAGTCATTGTTACTTCAAAAAATCAACGTTTTTCTATTTCAAAATGAACTTTACGATTGATATTTTTACATACAGTAACGGTGAAAGCTAATGGAAATTTTTATACCTTTCTTTATAGCGAAATACGTTTCTTGTTTTATGATAATTGAGAATGTTGACCTAATTCTGTAAACACTTATTTTTAGTGGCGTTCTATATGTAAAAATGTATCCAGGTTTTAATACAATTCGCAATCAAGGGGAATAAAATGAAGATAAATACATTACTAGTTCAATAGAATCCCTTAATTTAAAATATATAATAGAGAGTCCAGTTTTGCAACAAAAAATGCATGCAGAGAGAGCGGAAAAAAATTATCACTACCCGAATAACTAGTTAATGTGAATGTTTAAATATACTTTAACTTTGATTGGGATTAAGTAGAGCAAGTTTTTATGCTAAGCGGTATTGGAATATTCAGCAAACATTCAGATAAATTATCCTGTCATAAATGCTACAGGAGCAGCGCGTTCAGTTATGCATGCTATCGCACAGATTGGAAGCAGGCAGACTAATATAATTCAGCAATAGCAGTGTGCATTGCAAAATAACCCTTCTTTCCTGTCCCTTTCTTTCTTCTTGATTCTCTATGTTTATCCTTTTCACAAACAGCGTCACCCTCAAGCTCACCCAATTCGGATCAAACGTTACCATGGTAACCATCCCAAACAACGTCGTTTGTTGACACTACCAGTTAATAATGACCTCCCATTAATACGAAAGTTCTACGATTAACCCCTTTTAATGGCTCTATCTAAAGTGGGTAGATTAAACTTTTGCCGGAGATTAACAATACAAGAAAATCAACGTTACATAAAAGAATTAGAGAATAATTTAGCTTTACCAATTATTTTTTAGGGGATTATTCGTATGTTAAACGTTTTAATTGTAATTCTACTTGATTAGGTACCTACACAGACATTTTTGAATTGAAAATATATTTTTCATTTTAATTAATACATTTACCGAATAGATAAAGAAATTGAGAGTCTGAATTTATTTACAAATATCTTAGAGAAAACAAGGGCTCTAATCTGATAAATCCGAAGGAACTGATCCTTTTGTTCTACGAGTTGTTTGTGTTACATTGCATCTGATGCAATGTAACACAAACGAGTAAGATATTATATCTTACTACATTTATGAAGTATTCTTATTTGTAATAACAATTTTTGGAGTAGAGACAAAAGCTTTTAAATTATCTTCAGTTCACTTATAACATTTTTATTCGCAGTACGTATTTGCCAATGTTGCTAATAAATTAACAACGCTAAATTGTGGCAAGGCTGTACTTCTCTGCCAACTTAGTTTTGGACGACTTCCGAAAACGTGACGTAGCATATTTTATCAAATTTACAAGGTTTTTGCCTTAGACAGAATAACATTTTAAAGGAATAAATTTCTTTAATAATATAGAAGCAAGAATATTTTTTTTTAAACTCTTAATTATTTATGTACTCACAGAATATGTTGTAAATTGTAAACGGTTTATTTAAATCATATTTTCTTAATCATAAAAATATTATGAGTTCAAAACGAGATCAACTGATATTGCGCATTACGATACATATTTATTATTTGCAATTTTTTAGACAATGTTACATATTTTTACTAATTGTAGTGTACATATAGGATAGTTATCTGTCAAGGCATTTAGGTAGATATTATAGCTTCGTTCGAGGTACTTATCAAAGTGTTGCCAACGGGAATGAATGACAATTCCAAAACAAACAGATCCTGGAACAATGGATTCCTTTTGAATTTTGATAGTAACCTAGTAATGTGGTATTTGGCAAAAGTGAGTCTTAGTGTTCAAATATTTGATATGATTTCAGAGTTGTGTGGGAAAATAATATCTGCTATAGTCAGTATTAATAATCAATTATATTCTAATTTTAAATTGAATAATATTTTACTCGTACTTTGTCTTAGCTTTAAAGAAAAAAAATCTGAAATTAAGCGATTAGCTCTATTATTCAACGCATTCAGTTAATAAGTATAGCGGTCAACGAAGCAGGTATATAAGGAAGCTCCTAAGTAAGTGAACACTGTCGCCCATGGATAACCGCGCCACACTCCGCGAATTGGTTGTGTTGGCGGCTTTTTACACCACTTAAGCGGCATTTTTAAGGGCCTCCGATATCCTCAATCACTAATCGAAACCCAAAGTACAATAACGATTTCACACTGAGTTTTCTGTGAGCCTGTGGTATCACTTCCGACGAGCCGGCCCAATTAAGAAACGCATTTATAGCTTACACTTTTGTATTATAATGTACTTTTAATACTTTAAAGCAAAAATATACCTGGCTCCACTCCTATCCCTCGAAACAATATTCATAATCTTTGCGACTTACCATACACAAAGCTACTCATTCATGAAGACGTTTTAGATTTAACAAAAGTACTTGTTGTACAGCCTCCGCATTGTCAAAATTTAGCGAAGGTAGCTGTGGAAATCAATTCGTTGTACAGAATGTAAGTAGTTGAGGGGTGCTACCCTATAGGGATCTGAGGGTAAAGCAACATAGCTCGTTTCCATAGATTATTCGATTACGTATGATAGATCGATAAATACGTAGATCATGGTATTAACTAAAAACAGTATTAAATTAAATATCTCTAACGTTCCTGTATTGAATGGTTATGATTAATTTTATTAACACATTTAAAAATACGCGATAACTTATATCTGACCTAAATAAAGAAAACTTTCGGTATTTTTTGTATGGTAGGCGATTGTAAGACATACGTTGCACGTTTCTTTCTTTTTTAGGATTGTAAGTAAATGTTTTATATTACGTGAATTGTGTATTAGAACTAATTAAAGATTATTTAAAATCAATATTTCGTTTAAAATTAATCACAATGAGATAGTGGAAACATTCCGAGGACGTTCTACTTCTTTCAAAAGCTGTGATAAGCATGAACGAAGACACTGCAGCTTTATTGAGCTGTTTTACGTTTTTTGTATTAGATGCATGTGTTAGATTAGATGCTTGCTGTTAACTTGAGTTAGGATGGAAAATTTCCATATAGCAGAGACCCTGAAGGTTTGGAATGTACAGTGTACTCCTACATGTTGCTGTAAGTGAAATATAATTTGTGTCACTACTGTATTTTTTTAAGCAAACAAGGACTGTGGCGCGGTTGTCGATGAGCGGAAGTGTTCTCTTACCATATAGTAGACCCACCTGCTCCTTTGTTCGCTATAGAATAATGAATAGAGTAAAAAATATATTATTTCTAATTAAATTAACTTGGCGTACTATAAAATACTATTATATCACAGAAGCCAAAAAATTACATACACTGAGTTTTTTATAGCATTACGAACAATGGAGCAGTTGGGCCTTTATGGTAAGAGAACACCGCCACCCATGGACAACCGCGTCACAGTCCGCTGGTTCCGTTGGTTGTGTTGCCGGCTTTTTACGCCATTTTATGGGCCTCCGATATCCTCACTCACTCTGCGAAACACAATACAAGTTGCGTTCCACGCTGAGTATTCTGTGAGCCCGTGATATCTTTTCGGACGAGCCGGCCCAATTGGTGCGTCAGCATGGCTCTCCCACGTGTAAATGCTCATGCCTTTCGGCGGTTCTACTCAGCTTGGAACTTGGTAGATTGATTTTGACGGTCAATATTTGTATTTATTTTGAATAAAAACATGTAATGTCATTATAATACTATAAATATTAAAATACTATTATTGGAATTATTAAAATGAGTGATGATTATGAAATATATCAATATTATTAATACAAACGAATGGGTTAGTAAGTTATTTTTGATATATTAAAGGTATATAGTTAATAAAATATAAATGGTACCTAATAATATTAAATATAAACTAGATATGTAATGATTAAAAATAAACAGGAGCTAAAAAAACAGCTACATTCAACCAAAAGCAAGAGAATCACCTCGCTTTAATAAATTATTAAAATGGTTCTGGATTCACGGCTACCATTAAAATGAATAAAAAATAACTTTCTTTATACCTAAACAGGGCCAAAATTGTAATCGTTTACTTAATTACAATGGACACTCTTAAAGAAATATATTGTTATGGTTAATGGACAAGTATGTGTCCTATGCGGCACAGACTGCACATTGGTTGTGTTGCCGGCTTTTAACGGCATTTTTATGGGCCTGCGATATCTTCACTCACTCAGCGTAACAATAGAAGTCGAGTTTTTCGAGTACAACTACCAAATATAATGAAGCCAAAATATTAACTAAATAAAACGATATACTCCAATTTATTTCTAGCTTCTTCTAGTGTCATGTAATTCTGCCATATTTATTATATTTATTTAGCTAATACTCAAAATATTAATTGAACCCTTGTTATACTGCTATAGAAATAGTTATACAATATATTTTTCCATTATATTGTTTCATTTTAGTTTTACTTCTAGAAACCTCTTAAGGATACTTCCATCGTAGCGTAATCTAACTTGACAAAGTAATATAATATCTTTATAACTTTTACCGAGAATTTATAAAACTTGTACAGACGATCTTCACAGCTTTAGTTTTACAAATGATTTAAAATTGTCACGAATCCATTTTATAGTTTTATCAAAGCTAAAATATTATGCATATGCTGCTTCAAGATACAAACTCTGATATTATATATATATAATATCTGATATTATATATATTACTCAGATATTGTATATATAAATTCCGAGTATATTTCCGAGCGCCTTTTTGACTCTGCTCAAAGTATGAAGATGAATTGACATTACTTTGATCATTTTTCCAATAAATCTAATTCATAAAAAATATTTTAATTATAATAAACATATAACATAGTTTATTGGAGAAACTAAAAAATCTGCAAAAAGCAATTTAAAAAATCGTAATTAAAAAAATAAACGTTTGCTAGTTTAAATGTTATTATTAATATTAGATAAAATAAATAAACATTAGTGTTTTAATTCCCATCTTTGAATGCAATTTAATACGGTAAAGTAACCATAATAATGTAAATTCAAATTAATCTTTGGAATAAATACAAAATCCAATTAATCACCTGACTCGTGGATTGACCGAGTTTCGTAGAATGGAATATGGATTAGCAACGCCACATGTGATTAATCGTATTCTGTTAACGACGTCGAAGGGACTATTTTAACTTCACATGTAAAAATAAATATTATGGTACAGAATCCTATATTTACTAGGTAGTATGAAAAATTATTAATATTAACTCAGAACAGTATACAGTCTTATAATAAAAATTATACTTGGAATAAAAATCACATTCGTAATTTAATTATGTACAAGACCTCTTAATTTTTATTTTCAACAAAACAGCATTAAAATTTCACCAGTGGGAGAGCTATTCTGCGCACTAATTGGGCCGGCTCGTCCGAAGTGATACCACGGAATAACAGAATACTCAGCGTGAAACGGCGTGAAGCAGCGTAAAAAGGCAGTAACACAACCAATGCGCGGACTGTGGCCCAGTTGATCATGGGCAGCGATTTTCTCTTACCATATAGGAGACCCACCAGCTCCGTTATCCGCTATAGAATAAAAAAGCGACACTTTTTAAGGGCCTTCGAAATCCTCAGTCACTCTGCGAAATACAGTACAAGTACCGTTTTACGCTCAGTATTCTGTGAGCTCGTGGTATCACTTCGGACGATACAGCCCAACTAGTGTGTCAGCATATGCTTCAACATGGCTCTTCCACGAGTCCTACAGTATTAAGACACTCGCCCGGGCTCTGTCAAGCCCTTCCAGAGACCGAATAAATTATAAATTAAATTATAATTGTTCGGACCGGGATTCGAATCCGATATTTCTCGCTTCATGGTTTCAATTCACTTTTAAAACCATTAAGCTACAAGGCTCTCAAAAACCTAGGCATTTTTATTTAAAAAAATAATCAAAGTGATTGTTAGAGACGTATCAAAGCCGTAAACGTGAAATTTATTTATGGTACCATTACAGTACACACCTAAATCAACGGTGACAAATAATAGAAGTCAATTTCATTCGGTTTCAGGTTCAATCAAATTAGGTTTGGTGGTGCTTGTCCCAAGGTGAACGTATATTAATTACTTTTGCAAATGAGTGATAAGAAGTACTAAATAAGGTATGTCATTCCAGTACCTAAGAATTAATTTTTTTAAATAGCAAAGTTTATAAATTAATGTATGTAGTCTCTGTATTAAATTTTTTTTAAAGAGAAACTAATCATTACATACTTTACCATATGGCAAGTACAATATTAGAAGATATTAATAAAGAAAAAAATTAACTAATCGGAGGTATGAACTGTTTTATATATTTCATCAATTTTATATCAGGTTTAATAGACGACAGTTGAAGTCTCATATAAGGTTCGGCGTCCAGTCTAATGCGATATTTTGTTTTCGTGGCTGCATAAGTCGAGAATCCTGTTCCGCACAAATATGTTCTTGGAGCTGGAGAAGAATATTCAGAGATTTTTTGCCAAGCATTCAATATTCATTACAGATTCTGCAAAAAATTTAGAGGCGTTGTTTTGAACATCGATGATGATGATGGCATGTCTAAAAGATATTCATATCTCGTTTACATACTTTATGGCTTTTGCAAGTTGGTTTAAAAAGGATTATAAATCCATGAATTCAGTTTCATTGTTATATTCTGTTCTTCGGGAAAATACTTTTCAAAATATGTGCACATCAAAGTGAGATATTAAACCAATTCTTGAAACCATCTTGAAACATTTCTAAGTCGTTATCGCAAACGAACTCGCTCAGTGACGTAATTTGCTATTTCTCTCTTTCCAACGCAAATAATCCAAAAAATCTCATTGTCTTTTGAAGGCTATTATTTTGTTATAAGCCTGGAACACAGTTGTCTGTTTACCTTGCAATGATAAATTCAATTCGTTTAGTTTTTGAAAGATATTCGCTATACACGACAATCGGAATAACCAAGTTTTATGATACAAACCGCCTTTCAAATTAAAAGAATTATCAGTTGAAAGAAACATTGGTAAGTCTTTATTATTCTTTTTACTCTATAGCGGACAACGGAGTAGGTGGGTCTCCTATATGGTAAGAGAACACCGCCGCCCATGGTCTCCGATATCGTTACTCACTCAGCGAAACACAGTACAAGTTCCGTTTCACTTTGAGCATTCTGTGATCCCGTGGTATCACTTCGGTCGAGCCGTCCCTATTAGTGCGTTCGCATATGCTTTAGTATGGCTCTCCCTCGGGTATCAGTTGTCCCAGTTTATCTGCTGAAAGAAACATTTGTAAGTCGGCTCTAAGTTCAAATTAGCCTTGTTAAACTTTCACTCTGAGACAGCCATCGCAATTCTATATGGAGCAGCACTGTTTTATGTTAGCTGCCATAATCTTCACAATAAGGAGAACATCGGGATGGTAGTGGTCGTGATATGATATTTTTTTTATGTTTTGATTTGTTTTTAAATTCTTGAGGAACCCCCACATGGGTATCGCAGAACGCTAGGATTCCGCGGCACGCACTTATAGTATATGTAAAATAAATAATTGTGTAACAACTAACTACATATCAAAATACACCGAGGACAGAAATATGTAATAACAATCTCACCACAAAACGAATGAAATTAATGTATAAATTGTGCGTGATATCGTTTACGTCTTACAATGAAAACGCCTTTTCAATCCGCGTTTAGAATTTTATATTATACTGTTATAATTTAACTTCTCTCCCACGGTTTACATTTAAAAGAATGACCCACTTTGAAAAGAATATCCCTAGTTCTATGCAAAGACAAAAGTTAGTTGCAACTTTATTAGTATAATCCTCATCTATTCTCAATGGATCTTGAAGAAAAATAAAATTATAGGTAAAAACCTTTTTTGGTTCCCAATATAGATAAGACGAGAGTATGCCACAGACAATGACTTATAATTATTATCAAAGATCTGTAATGAACATAAAATATATTGGGAACGCGTTGTCATAGGTCCACTATTTCTATTGTCTTAGTTTTATTTTAATATTAATTTATTTCATTATATTATATTTAATGCTTTAAATATTTTTAAAATTATTATGTATTTTTAATTAATATTTTAATAAATTTAGTTAATATGTAAAATTGTATATTAAGATTAGTAAACTTTGTTTATAGTGCTGTGAAAACATAATTACATATAGGTTAAGGCATAGTTAAGGCATTAAGGTATATTTTAAGGCAAGTTTAATTTTATTTTTAGTTTTATTTTAATTATATAATTACATTATGTGCCTTAAACTGAGTCATGCACAGTGAAATTCTAATTAATTTCAATATAAATATAATTGATAACCGATTACCTATTAACGCATCAGTCCCACAAAAATACAAAGCGACACACAGCAAACAAAACAAACATCGCTTGAGAAAAGTCTTCAACATTTTTCCAATATATCATCCTTCACGGACATTTTCAACACAAGGACACATTAGTTAAGTCTAAAATTCTAATAAGCGCCTTATCTATATAGAATTAAGTCATCGACATATTAAATTGGATTTACGTAACGCAAACGGACGCGATAAACCGGCAGAAATTACACATCCACCCTGGCCGAGAGCTTACGCGGCACTGAATGGTTTTTAAATAGCAAATATGAAAATGTTTTCGTAGCTAAGTTCGTAGGCTGTAGCATATGGAAAATCCGTAGCACATTGATCGAGCTTATTGAAACTGATTCAGATGATATATATACTTAAATTTAATTTTAAAAACCATGTAAATTTCTTACTTTATTTAATTTCCAGTCTATTTTTCTGATAATCAAGCGAGTACTGTAAGATGTATTTCATTTTGATTTCAAACTGCCAAGTTGGTTATAAGTACATTTTCCAAAAAAATAAGTCGTATTTCACATATAAAGCAGTTTAAAATTTTAGATAACTTTTCAAACTTCATTTCTGTACCCTATAATTTAGTAATAACGGATACAAAACCACTATGTCTATGGCATAGCAGAGCGAAACCAATTATAATAAGGTTTTGTTAAATGAAAGATGTAAGAATTGAAATAAAGCATAGCCAAAAGTTTATGGCGTATTCTTATTTAAAATTGGCATATCAACGAGTTTTAAGTTGTTTGGAATGGTTTCGAATTACTCAAACATTCGAGTACAGATATTTAAAATTAGTTTAAATACATTGTAACTATTCACCGTTATATAAAGAGCAACACTCAAATGTTTGGCCCGATTGATTTCTTGCCCATATTTGCATGTAATAAAATACGTTGACCCTATAGGGATTACCGAATTTAGAACGGTAGTGTCACGTATCTAACAGAAAATAAGAAGCTCAAATGGCTTGTTAGGTAAGTAACATTTCTTTATTCTTAATATAACTTATTTTGTATACTATTTGGTAGTATAGTCTCAGATAAAATTATTTATTAAGCAGAAACTGTTTTATCGTAATTGTCTTAATATCAAAGGCTTCTTTTTAATCTATTTAATTAGAAAACGTCGCTGTAAAAGCAGATTATCGTTCACAATTATTAAGGTCACAAAATACGGGTTATTGGTATGTCCATTGTGTTCTTAAGGGCCGAATAATTTATAAAACAAACACGTAATTTTGTGAGGAAATGTTATCAAAAACGCCGCAGTAATACATTTTAATGGATTCATAAGTTCAAATGCAATATAGAACGGTAGATGCATAATAATAGGGGCTTTAACTATTTATGAATAATTGAGATATAAAATATTTGTTATATACAAATTTTATTAATTATGCTATCAGAATTAGGAGGAAAAATTATTTTAAACTACAGTCACTATTTTACATAATTATGTTGTACTATCGGAGTTTTAAACAAAGATTTATAATTTATTTACGTTTATAACTCGTAATATCAAGTAGCAATGACATGAAACAATGATAGTAGGTAGCTACGTTAACTATGTTCTGCATATGGCAGGAAGTTACGGCTCTAAGTCCTCAGCATCAACAAAAATTACAAAAGAAACAAAAAATATATTTCATAATCATTATCATTTCAGCCGTAAGAAGTCTACTGCTGGGCATAGGCATCTCTTTTAGACCTCCATGCATACCTGTCGGAGGCGACCTGCATCCAGCATCTTTCAGCGACCTTTATAAGGTCGTCTGGCCACCTGGTGGGAAAATAAATAAAAAATAAAATACATTTAGTAAACCTTTATTTCTAAATTAAAAGATAAAAATAAAATCGTCTATCCCCATACAAGGTTCAAAAATGTACATATCACGATGACAAACAACTTTAAAATTTTATTCATAACATTGCAAATACTTAAATTAGGTTAAAAACAAAAGGCGCATTCGAAATATATGCTTTTTATATAGCACTATATTAGTATGTATTATTATAATTATTCCATTATAAGAAAATTGGGAATTTTACTTGAAAATTATGATCATCCAAATGTAATTGGTAAATAATAAAACAGTGGTTTCATAATATATAAAACAGAAATAAGAGCTTTTCATGATAAGTCTCTGTCGCTTATATTGAAGAAATAGTTTGTAGTCTGTTTAGAATTACAGATATACTGTAATAATATAAATATACCAAACTATGTTAATATTTAAAATGTGTAACCAAAGTTCCTTTACCACAAGACTACTGTAAATAATGTACGTATTATATAGTATATGTGTAAACAATAAATCATTTAAGCGAATACAGAGAATAAAGTTATGTCACCTCACCAGAGATCGGTTCATGAAAAAGTTATCGAACAAAATATGTTTACAATTTTGTTATTTTTTTTTTCATAGTTCATCCGACTATCAAGAAACAGCATAGATAATTTCCGTTTTCATTTACAATAATATTGTTAGTCTAGAAATATTAGTTACATCTATGGTTTTGTATGACACTAACAAGTTAAAAGCTTCAGAAACACTGAATTTCCCTTCGTTGAAGACATTTCAATTCAATCAGCAATTAGTTCAATATTATAAAATCCCATTTATACCAATAAAAAGAAAACATCTATACCCACCTGCTATACTTTTTTCTTTCAAATATTGATATCAGATTTTTTAATGTGAGACATAAAATAAATCCATATTCATAGTTACTACCTTATTTGGAACTATGTACAAAGTATGCTGAACATACATCTATTAAGCTGAAACATTCGCTTTTCATCAATGTAGAAAAACTTAGCATATTTCATTAAATTGCATCTTTGATATGCTTTGTTTATATTAGATCCCAAATACTGTTGTGTTTTTGTGCTTAGATTCAATTGCTTTAGTTGACCTTATTATATCCTAGCCAAGGCAACTGTTGCTAAACACCAATGTTTTAAATTACTTATATTATAAAAGTTTTAAACATTTTTTTACATTTGAGGAAGGAACTCAATGGGTGTAGCGAATTTGAAGTCGTCTGGGAATAGTTTACTAGCGTAAGGATACATTAGTTTGTACGATTGCCGTATGGTTACATCTGCCACGCCTGCAATATCGCCTATCTCTTTCTGACTGCGTTTGTCCTCAGATGCCTGAAAATAAATTATTTAACGTTAATTAATTTAATGAAATTGTATAATTTTAATTTTAATTAAAAAAAATTGTATCTCAAAAATTTCCAAATGTTATTAAAATGTATCTTCACTTTTCTTACCTGTGATGCCATGTAAATAGCAGCAGCAGCTACTGATATAGGGCTCCTTCCAGAAACAATATCTAATTCTCCAGCTTTCCTTGCAATGTGAGTGGCAGCTCGTTGTACTGAATTTGGTAAACCAAGATTGGAACAGAAACGTGACATAAAGTCTGCTGTGGTGATAAGATCAACAGATGTCTCCAGGGCTTTAAGTATTAATTTAAAACATCTTCCAATTTCTTTTTTACTGATTTTACTAACAGCACATATTTCTTTGAAAGTACGAGGTACACCTTCTTGCCTGCAAGCTATGTACAGGCATGCAGATGCAATTGCATCATTTGCTCGACCTTTTAAGTTTTTACCATCATGTACCTGAAAAAATATGAGTCAGATATTTTTTTTTTAAACTAAGGATTTTAATTCAATTTTTCAATTTAGAATTTAAACAATGAGCATTATGCAAAAAACAGCATGTATATTTAAGTAACATTCTAAAAATATAACATTGGTAATATTGCATATTATATTGTATTTGCATATTTTTAGCATAAATATAATTAACTGCACTGTAGTTTTACTTTGTTTTCTACAATTCATTGGTAGCAAGATATGAATTTTATAAATCTTTTTAAACTCTTTTCTCCAAGAAACATTGAGATTATTTTCAGAAAGAAATTTAACTGACCTATTCAAGAATGTCTAAGGTCTATTTTAAAATATAATTATCTAAATGCCTCAAGAAGATAACATTATATAAAATTTCAATAATTCATTGTTCAGAGCTATGTAGTAGTAGATATAATTTCTTCTACTTTATCTTAAAATTGTGCTACAAAGAATGGAAAATTATCAATAATACATAATTAACAATATATATATTAATTATTCTGAGAATTTATTAATGTATTCACTTACCTGTTTAAACAAATTATTTGCTCTGTCAACAATAGTCTTTGGCAAGTTTATCCGATCAGCCATAGTATTGATTTCTCTAAACGCATTTATCAATGCTCTATCAGTACTACTAATATTTCTTCTATTTTGATACTTTGAAACTCCAAAACTGTCAAATGAAGCATCACCTCTGCCAGGACCAATTATAGTTGACAAATCACCACCAGAGAGCAATGGATTTTCCGGCCCACCAACACGAGATGGATCAACACCTGATTTTTCATTACTGAATGTACGCCATTCTGATCCAACATCTATTACTCTAGAAAAATAGTCTGATGTAAACATTTAGGTTTAAACTATGAAGACACTAGATTTAAAATAAATATTAAAAATGAAATCTTTTTACAACTCTCAAGAGACAAAAAAAAACTGTTATTTACCTGTCACCAACAACAAGTCCGCATTCAGAACATATCATGTCACCAGCTCTGTAATCTTCAATTAGCGGAGCATCTGGGTGAGCATAGCAGACCACCTTATTTGCCTCAATTCTAAAACCACAATGGAAATCGAGTAAGTTTCAACACCAACGACCACGTCCCGCTTTCGTAATATACAGGACTACATTTCTTAAACATTATATTCTTCTTTCTCAGCATTATATCTAACATAATTAATTACTATGATAATAAAAAAAATTGAATTATATATTCCGAAATAGAAAAATAAATAGATAACAATGAAACAAACCTCGACGTACTCGCCATGATTGTCAAGCTATCTGCGAAGTGCGGTGAGCGGAGTGCGGACTGCATTACCAAAGAGCTCTATAGTCTATATTTCTCATCTTCGCGCAATTTATTAACCATTGACAAATCCAATAACCATGTTTAATAACATTTTTATACAAACAATTTAAATCTTCTAAATTATAATATTTTCAAGAAGCTTTTCACAATTTTAATTTTTAACATTTTCATAAAAAATCCTTATTGTTATATGTTATTTTGTTAAAGCGTCATCTCTACAAAAATTACATAATACTCAAGTATATATTTAATAACGCGAGATATTTACAATAGATGTCAGCATAATAAAAATAGTCAATAATATTATATTGTATGTGTAAAGAAGTATAATATCTTATTATAATCCATAAATGTTATATATCGCTAGATGCTTTTATAATGTTAGTTCTTTTTTTAACTTTATAAATATCTTTCATTTTAAACGTTATTAAAAACTGCGCAATGTTGCATAATTTTATTATATTTACTTAGGCTTCGTTTTACTAAGGCCACTGAATCCGTATTTCAGTTAGTTACACGCAAGTAATTAGTTTAAATTAGTTCATAAAATTTATCTTAAATCGGTAATAAGAATGCCTGAAGCGTTAAAACCCAGAGGAAAATTTGTTTTTTTTAATACGAACTTTGAATATTTAAGGAAAATACATTATGCACAGTTGAGAATTTGTAAAATATATTCAATTTTCGAGAAATCATTATGGATATTTACCATGCTGAGAATGAGCAGTCGTTGAGGTTTCTCTTATTATATGCATTTGTATTCTGCGCAATTGTCATCTATAAGGAATTCCTTAACTGTTTTACATTGAAATTGAGTTCATATTAATACGATATTAGTCATTTTAAATGTTTATGAAGATATCACGTACACGGAACCTGAAATACGGAAGACTCGGTGTACAAATTATTAAGAGAGCACATTATTTTTATATATTGCGAAACATTTGTTAATATCCATTAATAAGTATCTATTAATAAGTATTAATGCATATTAATAATTGTATTTTTTTTACTATTATTCATTTATAATTTAAGTATTCTTTGTTTGTTTTTGTTTTTTAAATAGCAATCGTTAGTATTTTATGCAGAACATTTGTACTCTGGGTACATCTTGAGCGTAGGTTTAAATTATATTTTTTAATTGAATACAATCACGAATAATTTACGTTTAAAATCCCACTAGTTTTTACAAAATAATTAAATATTATAAACGATGATTCGTTATATTAGCGTTGTTGCCCTGCCGTTTAAAACTCGCCACTGGTAATGAAATATTTATAGTACCGAATATTAATAAAAAATGATTTGTCAGTCACATAAATTTGACATTTGCAACTTTCATACATCATTAACCACCACCGAATTTTCACTTTACTAGACTTAATCATTCATCAGATAATGCTTTTATAACCATAAACACAAATTTAGTTAAGAATGTCATCATTATCTATATTTTAATAGATCTTGTTCAAGAAATTCTTAGACTAAAACGGTTCAAAATCTGTTTGATGCAAATTCCACACACCTATATTTTTTATTACTTAGTAATTTTACTTAATGTGCTATAAAAAATCGTTTAAACATTGTTCTTGAACAATGACTTACTGACCTCGTTAGAAAAATAGGCAACTGTTCTGATTAGGTCATAATTGAACAATTACATAATTTTCGAATATTGCTTAATCATTAATTTTACATATATGTATGAAACAACTTTAATTGTAGTATTACGTAACAATAATATTGCATGCTGTGATGTCACAGCTATTTTCTTACATTATTTCAAAATATTTGTCAAATGAGAAAATTTCAATATTGATTTTTAACGATACATGTAGGTACATAAAAGAGAGTATTGCAATTTTATTTGTCTGTATAAATTTAAGATATTCTTTAAAATTACCACAACAGTAATTCAGAACACGTTTAGAACGTAAAATGCCCTTTTATTCTACGGATAAGTAAAACAAATAAAAGAAAACCAGTTATATTGCAAAGTAACTGGTGTATTTTTTTTATAGATCCGATGGCAAACAAGCAGAAGGCTCACCTAGGATAAACGGTCTTCCGCACTTGGACACCCCTAGCCCATGCAGAGTCGCGGGTGCATAGCCGGCCTATCTTATGTTGTCATTGAAATTTTAGAACATTTTAGCAACGTAAATAGTGATCGATTAATTTTACGGCAATTTAAACAACCTGTTAACATTGGTGCTAACACGACTTCCAAATAAAACGTGGTACCTAGTCCTCTCTCTAATTGAAAACGCTACTTGTTCGCCTTGAACGCTGAGTCCACCTGATTTACAAATTAATCTTAAATTCGTTTTTGCAATGGGAACTGTATGATAAGAATTCTTAAAAATAATATGATAAATTTAAAAGGTTGATCATAATATACAACGTTGACATAAGGTACAAATTTCAATACACTTTATGTAATGTAATGTAAATACTTATAGTAAAATGTAATTACTAATTTTAAATCTTTCAACCTTACTTACTAACAAGGCGGCAAATATTAATTCGGCGTATGCCTTTTTTATGTTTGTAACACGATTTTAAAGTCATTTCTTCCCTCGTTTGATATATAACAATAAAAAGAAAGAAGACTACTTGAAGTCTCATAAACATTCACATGTTATTGGAAGCTGTAAATCCCAACGAAACTGTTAACATAACATAAAAATGCGGCGAAACAAAGAATTCAACGTATCATCTTGATGCTCATGAATCATCAATAAAAACGTGCAATGTATTAAGTTTACCTACTGTTATCTTTGTAAACGCGGAAGGAATTAAAGGTGTAATAACGTAAATACTGTTAATCATACTTTTTCGTTTAATTTCACAATACGGTGTTTTTTTTACAAACTAAAAACACAACACACAATTTCGTGGATAATCGGATACCTATACCATCAAACATTTTTTTTTTTAAAGTATAGCAGAGAACGGAGCAGGTGGGTCTCCTATATAGTAAGAACTAAGAGAACGCCGTCGCCCATGTACAACCGCGCCACAGTCTGCGCATTGGTTGTGTTGCCGGCTTCATTAACACAAATCTTCCCTTTTCATTACACACTAACATCTAAAACCGCAATGGGTGCTTACTGCTTAAGATTCACACTTTTTCGATTATCTTTATCAGCTGAAAACTCCGTTGCTTTTAATATTTGCATACATGAATAAAATATAAATAGAATTATATATATTATTTTTATTATAATACATTAATAATAAAATTTTATTATTGATGTCACATCTACAATTTTTATAGTAATGATTATCTAATTTCTATATTTGCTGTCATTTTATTACTCATAAGTTATGAAGTAGTTACCTACTGGCCTTAGGTATGCCTTATTTATATTATATTCTATTTTTTAGGTAGACTACATGTTTTTATATAAATTATTTAAATTGTAGAAAAGAATTAACTCAAATTAATATATTTGTTGTAAAATATTAAAGTTTTTTTTTAAATAAAATCAAACGAGATTGAAAAATCGGTAAATCCATATTTACATGGATGTAATGTAAAAATATTGTGCAATATTTACAATTATGAAGAAAATCATACAATCATTCATGATCCTTAACAGTGACTCATTAAGTGACTTCCTATTTCCGGTAAATATTGTTTTGTTACCCAGTGCCATCACGAGTCATAATATTGGGGGTTTTATGATAATGAGTGTTTCACACGTAAAACGCTGAAAATAGGCTCTCTTTTAATTTCTTGTGTAGTTGTAATACCATTAACCTTTTTATAACTGGTAAGTACTTACAAAATTTTACTATAAATAAGGTTAAATAATGTATTTTTTAAGGTATAGCGGACAATGGAGCAGGTGGGTCTCCTATATGGTAAGAGAACATCGCCGCCCATAGACAACCGCGCCACAGTCCGCGCATTGGTTGTGTTGCCGGCTTTTTACGCCACTTAATCGGCATTTTTAAGGGCCTCCGATATCCTCACTCACTCAGCGAAACACAGTAGAAGCACCGTTTCAATTGAAATTACCATTTCACGCTGAGTTTCTGTGAGCCCATGGTACGGACGAGCCGGCCCAATCACTGCCTCCATATACTTCAGCATGACTCTCCCACGGGTGTATGTTGTGAAATTGTTACGAATTTTCATTTATATATACACATACACATTTCATCACTTGTTTTTTTCTCCTGACGCAATCTTACTTTACCATCCAGCCTATAGTGACAAGATTGAATATTCATACAAAATTAATTCATTACCTATCTGTAGCACTCAAAAAACATCTTCCGTCTTTGTATCTCATTCAGCATCTAACTTCCTATAATCGAGATCGTATGTTAACAAAAGTAATAATTTTATTCTTCTAATGTATATCTATGTAATAATATTATTTAAATTGAATCTTTAATTTAAACCAGGACCAGTCGATTCAACTATAACGCCGTGTTAGAAATGACTCTGGTCCTAATTTATTCTATTGCATATTACCAAAAGAGTATTATTTATTGTGATCAACATTATCTGATGATAATACCATAGTTCATCTGTATTTTATATGATATATGACATTGTAACCCTTCACTCATTCGGTCAGGATTCGTTTATTCGTCAGATTGTAACATTTTATTAAAATATATAGGTACCTGTAGATTTTTCTGTGCTCTGTTGAACATCAAAGTTACAAGAAGTTTTTATGTCATCAATTTTACTTAAAACGGATCGCAGCTGTCATATTATACACGTAATGTGACACTTGAACATTTATATTGGATTTCAATTGAAACTATTTACTTATATAAATTAGAATTAACAATTTTATTCATATTTACTAGTAAAGAGGATAATATAACCTAGCTATTTGTTTTTAACATTATGATATCTGATGCAATAAACAAAATCAGCATATTTTTTTTGTTAAATTGGACTCATCTCATTTGTAACTTTAAATTTGTAATTATATAAAATTTTATGGTAAAATTCTTAGATAAAATTTTGACAGGTGTAGATATATTATTATCAAAGAAAACATTTTTTGGTGAAAAAAGCTAATGTTTTCAGCATTTTTTTTCCAACATGCCTATCTAAATCAAACGTACTAAACCACTTATAAAATTAGATATGTGTTTCCACAGGGAGCTCACGTAGGATAAGCGGATCCAACCATGGACTTCCATAGCTCTTGCTGAGCCACGGGTGAGTTTCTGACCTTTAATGAATATGTACGCTCTTTTCTTGAAGCTCCTCAAATTGTATTGCTCTTAATAAAAAATACGAAAAATAGAGATTAAGTGAATAAAACCCCAACAAACTATTAACGCAGTCACTAGGTGCTAAAAAATTACAGCTATTCTCTTATTAGGTTCCATTTGTAACTAAAACTTATCTGAATCAGACATTTGAAAACTGATATAAAGTATGAATTAAAATAATACATAAATTGCGTGTTATCAATTCTAGTGTATTAAATGAATCATCCCAAAATAAAGAACGATTCATAATCTCTTCAAAAAAACAGCGTACGCACGTAACCTTATATAAGCACTACGGCTTTGTTATCCCGTGACGTCAGTCTGTTGGTTCAAGTTATGTTTACGTAATATGCCCAACTTTCTTCAAAACAAAAATAAATTTACTGTATTATGTTTTTGTTATTAATATAACGGTAGATGTCATGTAACTAAATGTTTTTTTCGTACAGTTCAGATCCCGTTACATTTTGTATGATTTTTCTTATCTTTATACCTAAAATTATTACATGTACGGGAAACATAAGTATTCCGCGCTATCAGGAGATATCAGCTGATATATCCTAACGAGAATATTCAAAATAAATTGACAATAGAAGGTATCTATTGCTAATATATCTATTTAAGTTTGATTGTAGGTAAAATTGCGCAGTTTAATTATAAATTATATACTTTAGCTTTTCTTCTGTGTCATAGTATTTTCAATCATAATTGAAAAGTAAATATTAGCCCAACGCTTGACGTTGTTCTATTAGAGATAACGATAATGAAATCAAAATGTTAAATCGTCGAAAACAGGGACGTCTTTGTTTTCCACTTAAATTCTTGTTTATCAGTAAAAGTAAATAAAGTGTAGGTATATATTTGTAGCGCCTCATAATCTTTGCTTTATAAGAAAAACAGGTAATAATTATGTGTCTTTATCTTAAACGTATTCTCAACTTATGAGTTCATCTTGAAAGTGTTGAGGTTGCTACTATGCGCCTTCCTAGAGTCATGACGTCACGTGACCACACGTCACTTGATGACTGGTTGCAGGGTTTTGCAGCTGCTGGACTTTCTTGCACAATTTTGAAAAAACGTTGCGCAATCAAAGATAAGTTTTTACATGTCAGTACTGTATGTATGTTAGTTTTGTTCCTACTTTCTGAAATAGCGGTATATTCGCTATTTTGCAAACCTACACAATTATTGTAACTTTAAAAGAAAACTTTAGGTAAGTCAATTGCTATTTTACGCCTATATTTAAAGAATTATGGATACCAAAAATACGTTAGGTAGATAGATTTCAACTTAAATAGAACAAAATTTGATTCTCGTATCATTACATAACATTTAACACATTTTCAAATTTGATATATATTAGATGGCACAAGCCTAGTTTAAAAAATTAAAATGAATTTGACCAACCAAAAAATATGTATTTTTGTAGTATTGTAAATGGGTTTCCGATATGGTAAGAGAACACCACCGCCCATGGACAACCGCGCCACCGTTGAATTGCCGGCTTGTTACGCCACTATTAAGGGCCTCCGAAGTCCGCACTGACTCTGCGAAACACAGTAGACACAAGTACCGTTTCACGCTGTGTACACTGATGAGCCAACATGGCTCTTCATGCCTCCATCACTTCAGCATGGCTCTGCCACGGGTAAAAACATTGGTATAACTGATATAACTGCTTATTGTAAATAAATGTATTATTCCTTAAAAACTTTAACCAGGACATACCTATATCAAAACTTTTTAAGCACATGCATTTTTATACAGCGATACCATTTATTCAAATTTTAAACAATAGATTTTATTAGATTACAAATTCTTATGTAATAATCTTCTTTCGAATTTAAAACATTCAATTCGTAGATAAGGATTCATATTTCGTGGAACTATCAGGATATATGATTTTAGATCTTACGATTTTGTTAGGTAGTATTCTTTAAATATCTTAAATTAGTGTGAAATGCAAAAATGTAAGCAAACTCCGTCCGGACGACAAGATAGGATTAAAACAAAAGAAACACGTACTATTGATAATCTTTTACAGTTTCTGTGTAGGTCAAACAACTAAAATTTGTACGTGTATTCAATTAATTAATAAAAAATATTGACTAATTTTCTGCAACTCTTCCTTCAAAATATATATGTATAATATAGGTTAACGTAGTTACACGTCATATATGACATTCTTTAAAGTAATACTCAAATGAGTTTGATGAATCTCGACCTGATCACGGCCTACAGATTATATTTTATATAGGCATATTTTTTCATAGACAACTAAACTCTAGCTTTGTGTAATATTGGCACAATTATTCGTTACCATATATTATACTTAATCACTTGTTTTAGTCTGTGCCAAAGATTAAATTTCTTTAAAAAATACAATAATATTGATATTTTAGAACGAATTATATACATTTTGATTATTTACATTTCAAATAAGTTGGTTACGTTTTCTTACAATTACAATACGATTATTGTGAATCCTGAACCAATGAATCTTCCTAGCAAAATGATACATACAAGGTAAACTAACTTGGTAAACTTAGTAATTACCAAAGTATTTTATTTCTCAAGATGAGTTTTATAGATTTGATATTTATATCTGAAAGGAAAAGTGATAGCAAACTCTATAAGTATACATTGATGGTGTTACAAATAAGATTAGCCTATTAAATACCAATTCTTTAATATCTTATTAAATATGTTATTGTACTTCAATAATAACTAGTCTCGTATTAACAAGTAAGTATTTTCTCTTCTACTAAATTGAATTTCTCTCTTATGGCTTCTGTTATTTTACCTCAGTATTGAGAAAATAATAATGATACAACGTAAGACGACGACATCATATTTTGTATTGCCAAACCTAAATGAATGGTGCAACTCTTTCTCTTT
>DWCF01000840.1:0-37778 GCA_018230265.1 Delias oraia
GCTTGTCTTCCATCCACCTTTTCTTCTCTCCATTTAACGACAACTCTTTATAACGCTATAAAATGCACATTCCCTTCAATGTCGTTATATAGAGTTTACACTGTATATTGTTAGCAACCATCTGGAAGACATCGGCACCCCTCTGCCGACGCACTGTTCCTGTCTCATAAGCTGCCGACTACCTGGCTCGCCCCCTTGACCTTCGTGCTTTCACACTTCACACATCTCTCCTTATACGCTTCCCGTAATGCTGTTTATTTTTTAATAATTGTGCTCGTATTATAAAGTGTAAAGTCATTTAAGTTTGTAAACTCAAATCAATGAGAGTTATCGTGTCAATATAATTGTACCCTTCGGCATCCTGTTTTATTCTTCTGAGAATATAAATACAAGATCGTAAGCCATCCCGGGACATAAACACATTATAAGCCCCGACCTCACTTCGGTCTTTATTCTAAAAGCCATTTAAGGTTTTACGGCACCCGTTCGTTTTACATTACGGCTCTGTTAATGCGAAAAGAATCACATTTCATATAAATCGCCTTTTTAATACACACTCATAATTTACACAACTTTTTATATATTTTGAGAGCCTCGTAGCTATAGGTTACCAAAGAGTACCATGAAGCGAGAGGTATCGGGTTCGAAGCCCGGTCCAAATAATTATAATTTATCCGGTCTGTGAAAGGGCTTGACAGTGGCCAGGCAAGTGTCTTTATACTGTCACAACCGTGGGAGAGCCATGTTGAAGCATATGCTGACGTACTAGTTGAGGCGGTTCGTCCGTAGAGATACCACGGCCTGACAGAATACTCAGCGTAAATTGGCACTCGTACTGTGCTTCATGGTAGACCTATTAAACCACTTAGCTACGTGGCTTTTTGATTTTTTTTTACTTTGATTATCTTCAGACAATACTTTTTTGTTTTCCCAGGTATTTACATAGCTGTGTTCTGCTGGTAGAACGTTTTTTTTATGTTTGTAAATGTATAGGGGCGGTGAAATTCGACGCTCTTTGCGTCTCAGCAAACAGACGAGCGCTTCCCATTTCCCACTTACCACAGTAAAGACTTCTGTGTGTAATCTCTATTCAAATAATATAAAGATGAAACATTGTTCGCTTTCATTGTCTTATGAATGGATCTTTATTTCTCATACCACACAATTATGAACGCAGAAAAATTGGACAGTACAAAGAGAAGAAATACAAGAGAAATAATTTATGTGGCAACACAACGTTTGCCTGGTCCGCTAGTTTCTGTATACCCATTTTCCTATAATTTTTATTTAGTTATTTAATATAATGAGATCAGATTTTCCATACATGGGAGAGCCATGCTGAAGCATATGCTGACGCACTAATTGGGCCGGCTCGTTCGAAGTGATCACCATGGGCTCACCGAATACTCAGCGTGAAACGGTTTTTTTGGAGTGAGGATATCGGAGGTCCTTAAAAGTGCCGCTTAAGCACCGGCGTAAAAAACCGGCAACACAAGCAACGAGCGGACTGTGGCGCGGTTGTTACCATAAAGAAGACCCACCTACTCCATTGTCAGCTATAGAATAAAAAAACTAAAGCAAATCGAAATCTTCCCTGAATTTAAACTCAATATTTGAGTCGATGATAGATGACCGATGATAAAGAACAAGGTAGCGACCGAAAGCCGCAAAAAGTAATCTCGCTTTTTTCCCCGCTCGAGTGGCAGTGCGGTTTCACCACTCCCTAGAATCAATATTAAATCCGTTAAAAGAGTTTAGAACAAACAAATTTGTACACAACGAAACCTTTATGTTCACAAACAGATAACGTTATTTAAAGACTAACATTGTTTTGATGTTTATTTTAAAAGTATACCTATCTTGAAATGGCCGGTAACGCACCCGCGGATTAGCAAGGTCCGGAGGTGTTCATGGGCGGAAGGCCGCTTATCCTAGATGAGCCTCCTTGTTTGCTCCCGTTTTCATAAAAAAACACACCACACACACCCGTGGGAGAGCCATGCTAAAGCATATGCTGACGCACTAATTGCTTCGGCTCGTCCAAAGTGATACCACGGGCTCACAGATTACTCAGCGTGAAACGGTACTTGTACTGTGTTTCGCAGAGTGAGTGAGAATATCTGAGGCCATTAAAGAATGCCGCTTAAGTGGCGTATAAAGCCGACAACATAACCAAAACGCGGACTGCGGCGCGCTTGGTGATGGATTCATGGTATTCTCTTTCCACCTGCTCCGTTGTCCGCCAAACTATAAAAAAAAACACACACAACTTTACATAGTGTCTACCCGATCGAATATGTGAGATACCGGTCCCTCAGGGAAACTTCTGCCATATAAGTATCCATGCCGAGGTCCGAGTCTCACAGAAGGCGTCCTTGCGCTAGTTAAGAAAAACACTCGGCGAGCCTGTCTGATCATCCCTCGCCTGCGTTAATCTAAATAAGCCGACAGCTATAAATCGCATAAAAAACAAATCGTTTCGGAGGAAGATACTGTGCCGAAAGCAGTTCAGTATTTTATTTATCGTGATATTAAATAGACGTGCTTTTTATACATCCTAGTGCGGCCCAGCACGCGCCAACCATATTTCTTATAGTATAGCGGACAACGGAGCAAGTGGGTGTCCTATATGGTAAGAAAACACCGCCACCCTTAGATAATCGCGCATTGGTTGTATTGCCGGCTTTTTACGCTACTTCAGCGGCATTTTTAAGGGCCTCCGATATCATCACTCACTCAGCGAAACACTACAACCACCGTTTCAAGTACCACTACTATTTCACGCTGAGTATTCTATGAGCCCGTGGTATCATTTCGGACGAACCGGTCCAATTAGTGCGTCCATATATGCTTCAGCATGACTCTCCCACGAGTAAAATAATAAATGGTTTATTATTATAAGAACAATACCAATAAATAGCAAGACACGAGAATGTTATATGTAAGACGTTTGAATATAGTCATTGGTGGCGTTCGGAACTGCTGTCTAATATTTCATGATAACATCAAGACGTAAAATTTGTCAGTCGATCGCACCTGGCACCGATTGATTGATCGAACCGCCCGTTAACATTCGACAAGCCGAGCCAGACACATCTGCGAGTAGGTATCATTGCTAGTTTTTTTAATCCACGGGCTATGTCGGTGATTTTCGTTCGTCTACGGAGCCTATCTTGAGCTTTGGAGATGAGGCCGATGTTGAGAGACCACGGGTACAAGATTATTAATGTTATAATATTCGTAGTATCTTTTAAATATATTTAAAAAAAGTACAAACGGATTTTCAAAAACCAATGGCGTATCCAAAACACTCGCTGTTGCTTTGTATCGCTATATCAATTAATTAAAATAATTTTGGCTTATGCCAAAAGCCGGCATTATTTTAATTCATGTGTTTAATAAGTACTAATGTATAGTCTAAACAATTTTAATTACAAACTTGTAAAAGATAATATTAATTCGTATTTTTGTAATGGCAACGAACTCACCTTAGTAAATAGATCGCAGGAGATCGTATGAAAAACTTTTCCATAAATGCAGATATCTTTGCCAATATCGAGATCTTTCCAGTGCCAATATTCCCCAATGTCGTTCTTGGGTATCTTGCCTCGCTTCACCATTCTGCCCTGCCATAACCCCGAGTTCTGAAATTAATCACAAACTGCCGCTGACAAAAACAAAACATCGCAGAAATAAATAAAAATCAATAAAATTATTAATAAATTTACTTCTATTTAATAGGTATCTATTTCCCGATATATAATCTTTTATAACATAAAAATGAATCGCTATTTATTTTTTAGAATATACCTCGAAGTACAAGGATGAAAAAATTAAAGCAAAAAAGTCTTACGCAGAGAAATTTTTTTTTTCTTTTAATAGTCTTAAAACAAGAATTTTTATACTAACATAAACTCAAAACTTAAAGACAATGAGAACTTTACTACAAAGTTAATGGAGAGGTTCTGGAAAGACAAAGTAATTTTTTTAGGAACATAACCAGTCGTTGTTCACCAAACGTTTAGGTTTTAAGATGTGGCTGTAAAATTTTACGAACCCTAAATTTTTCATTTTCTACCACCAAACTTTTTTGTTAATAGCGAGATTTTTTAAAATGGCATATAACCTTTTCTGAGATCAGTGGTATTGTTGTAAAAAACTATTCTAAAATGTTAATAATAATTTATTTAAAACCATAGTACCTAGGTGGCTAAATTAAAAGTAATACAATACAAAACTTCATTAGTTTATACTATTACCGAGATACGGGAAATAAATATAATTTAAAATAGTGTTAATGTTGCCATCAAATATAACTGTCGGCTGTGTTCTGCGATTAGGAATCTATGGGAGAATAATGCTAATCGTTTTGGAGTTCTGGCGCCATTTAAACGAAAAGTCATATTTTATTCTGTGAATACTATATTTACTTGAATTTTTATGTAATATTCGCGACATTTTAAACATAAATTAGTTCATCATCATCAGCCTATTCAAGTCCACTGCTGGACATAAGACTCCCCCAAAGATCCCCACCTGTTACGATCTTGAGCGATCTGGGTCCAGCGCTGCCCGCGATCTTCGTGAGATCGTCTTTCCATCGCGTGGCGGGACGTCCCACTCTACGCTTTCCGGTACGCGGTCGCCAATCGAGAACCTTTCTTCCCCATCGGATAAATTAGTTGGTACTACGAAATTATAAGTAATAATATTTCGTACCTCTTTGAAATTTCCTCAAAATTGTCTCTAAATCACAAGTAAAATTTTAAACATATTACCTAAAGAAAAATGGAAATAGGCTATAAATTAGGATTTCTTAAACTTTTTAGAGATACCTTTCAAGAAAATATAGCGAACACCTATTAAGTAATCAATATTATTTTAATACAAAATATAGTAGTTGCATAAATTACTTTATTAAAAATTTATTTACACTTAATGACATATAACTTAAGTACACTTTAATAGTATTTTCTTGTTTGGCCTCAATTCAATATTGAATACCATAAATCTATAAATTGTTTTCTTAAAAACAACAACTTTAAAGCGCTAATAAGTACCCAGAGCCGTATAATATTTTAAAAAATCTAATTGATCTTTGTAATCTGTGCGCCGTAATAATCCTCTAAAATCTTAACTAATAGATCGAACAAATATCGACTAAGGCTTTAATTAATTCAATCAAACACGTAATTTTTCAGTTTTACTATATATTTAAGGTTCAACTCCTGGTTAAATAATTAAAAAGAATTATGAAGAAAATAATTTTTCATCAAATTCTATTTAAAGAGGAAATATCGAGACAATAGGAAATCTGGTATAATAACGTCAGAAAGGCGCTTGGCAGACAAAACAAAGGAAGCTAAGTACTGAGCTGCATTCAATTTGACTCTAAACATATATATTTACTCATTTGGCAAAGCTATGTTTTGAATTTATTGCGATACCAGCAAGGCGATAAATTATAGATAAATAAACTTTAAAAAACAATTATATGTAAAACATAACTAAAACACTTTTATTATGAAAATCGAGAAGCAATCAAGCAAAAATGTCACGTTGGATAAGAGGTCCTTGGTCCCGGTGGGGCGCGAATGCATTGTCGTCCTATATGGTATAGGTACGATCTTTTTTTAATGGTTTAAAATCTCTGCCTGCAGCTGATTCCACAGACTGGTGTGCGGCCAAAAAAACAACAAATCGAACCCGGTACCCACGACTTTACAGTAGCTTACACTGCTCGGCCATGACGCTTCACATACCTACACTTCAAAACAAGACGTATTCAGCGAGCATGTATAATTCATCGTCATCATCATCAGCCTATCAAGAGCACTGCTGGACATAGGCCTCCTCCAAAGACGCCCACCTGTTACGATCTTGAGCGATCTGGATCCAGCGGTTGCCCGTGATCTTCATGAGATCATCTTTCCATCGCGTGGACGTCCCACTATGCGTTTTTTTTCTTTTCATGTATGATTAATTTATTGAAATTGGATGAAGGGTACGAGGTGTGGTCATCCGTGGGAAAGCCACGCTAAAGCAAATTTTAACGCACTAAATGGGCCGGCTCGTCCGAAGTAATACCGCGGGCTCACAGAATAGCCACTCTTAAAGTCTGCTCCGTTGTCCGCTATACCATAAAAAACTTGTAACGAAGGCTATACGTGAAGGACACTCAAGTGGTAGACAGCGACGTTAAAACCTGCTTTGGCATAAATATACCACTCAGCAAAGATAAATCCAGTATTAGGGCGTTTATACACTCACCGGTTATGTAAGTGACTACGGATTAGATTTCACAGTTTTCATGGCATTGTTTGGCTCAATAACTCTGGACAATTGCTTCCGCATTCATCAGCATAAAGTCTTGCAGAACAACATCATTATGACGCTAATAATGTACAAAAGACCAAGGCCTCTCTGAATGAGCAATTTATTAAAAGAATCCAACGGTGAAAGCAAATGTGTCTCATTGTTGTTCATAATGTGAATAGCTTCTCTATTCTATTATAAACGCTAACAGGGCAGTGGCTCTGCCTTCATAATAATTATTGATATACGCGAATTTTTCAGTAATTTTTACACAAATATTTTAAGAAAATAATATTTATCTATATATTTAGTATTTAACCGACGTATTTAAAACGAAAGAAGGTTTTATCAAAACTGCGGCTTATTTATTTTAAACTGTTTTTAATTACATAATAAATGTGATTAAAATTTATCAAATATTTCTAAGGGCTTTGACAGTGCAAGCGAGTGCATTAACACCGCCTCACCAATGAAAGAGCCATGCTTGAGCATATAATGACATATTAAATGGGCCGGTTCGTCCGAAATGATACCACAGGCGCAAAAATACCTACATGAAAAAGAACCTTTATTATGTTACGCCGAGCAGACGCTGACATCCCAGACCATTTAGTGGCGTAAAACGACGGCAACGCAAACAAAGCGCGGATTGTATCTTGGTTTCACGTGTGCGGCGATGATCTCTTAAAAAAGACACGCCAGCTCCGTTGCTGTTATACCTATATAATTTAAAAAACACGGAAAATTGTTCTAGATTTAATCGAAGTGTGATTCAAATTAACATGAAGCGACACACTGAGCAAGTATAGATGATGGGGTTGAAGATAGACAAACTTTTACGTTTCTTGCGAAGGTCGAAAGCAGCCATTACGTTTGTAATAAAAGTAATGAAGCGAAGGAGGCTGTATAGGCATATGTAGGGATCATAGATACTGGGTTGTAAGGTCATCGCCGTTGGGAGATGGCGTAATTCCTTCAATATAGATAACTATTTACTATCCAAACTAGTTACACCTCGCAAATGTTTATTATTTACAAAAATGCCAACTCCAAAGTGCCTATATCTATGACAATTGACAGTTGTAAAAACAAGATGGTGGCCGAATATTGACTATGTATGGTCATTGTTTTATTTATATTTTTATTTTTTTAATATTAACGACACTGAATTCTAGACTTTTAGTTCATAAGAAAAATTTTGGAAATTGTTTTAATTGTGCACATTGTCGAAAAGTTTAAGCTTAAAAATCCGTTAATATATACCTGAAATTTTTTTAAAAGTCATATTACGATGGCGCCAAACAACCCTAAGCTATATTGGCTTGAGTAGCATAGAGAAAGATTCCCTTCAGACCTTCACACGTGGCTCCATGACAGTGAGAGTGTCGTCCTCCAGGAAATAGACAAGGTTAACGACACGAACTCTATAGTTCTCATCCGGATTGTCATAGACAGGTTGTTTGAAGAACGCGGCAAGTTTCAGACACCGCTTGTCATAGTGCACCCAATGAGGGACCACGGCCGGGAGAGCCGCTTGCTTGACGCGGCCATATGTCAGTGACGGGTCGTACCTGAAAGAAATTACAGTTTAGAACCATAAAACAAATCCAAATTCAGACCTTACTATCATTTATCTGTAGTGTGTTAATACACACAAGTTATAATATAATCAAAAATAAGTTTGTTTTAATTTAAGCTGGAGTATGTTTAAGTATCCTGTATGAAAATTATTAAAAAAAATTTTATTAAACTCCTTCTTGCTAGGTGTCTATGCCAAAACTCCTCCCAAAATGGTTTCAGTGATTCTTGTGAATCGTATGATCGTGGGACGTATACTTTTTATAACTCTAAGTGTTAAGGATGATCAAATAGAACTTTGTTTTAACTTTTAATAGAAAATGTTTAATATTCACCCTTTTATCAATCCCTATCTATAATAAAAATAGTATTAATTTGTATGGTAATCAAATGTATATAGTTGATTAATGCTTTTTGGGTCGGCTCGTCCAGAATCAGTGGGTTCACAGAATACTCAGCATATTACGGTACTAGTGCTGTGTTTCGTTGAGTGAGTGGTGCCGGAAGCCTTTGAAATTGTACAACTTAGGCGGTGTAAAAAGCCAGCAACACAAACGGACTGGGGCGCGGTTGCCAATGGGCGGTGGTGTTCTCTTAGATAGGAAACTCACCTGCTCCGTTGTTCGCTAAATCATTAAGAAGGAAATTAATATACACCACTAGAGATTTTATTGTTTTCCTTGAGAAACACTATACTACATACCTACTACTAATGAGATTAATTATGAAATACAGCCATGGGCATCACGCAACGCTCATAAGGTATGTAATTGGTCCCGCCCGTTCCGATTTGTATCCAACTTCCTTAACATTTTATATAAACGTCGAATTGCGGTTGCCTTAACATTATTCGTAAACGACCATAAACAGAGGTTAAATTATGACGATAGTGTAAAAATACCACTAATTAAATCATTTGGGGGCCATTTATTTAAATGTAAAGATATTTAGTTTAGTAGCGCGCCACCTAGTTTTGATTAATATTACTATTCTGTGATGTCAAGAGGAAGATAATTAAATTAATACGAATATTTTGCATGATTATATCAAAACAATATATTTTTAACTCATTGAACAATTGTTAGCTGTGATTAACATTTGAATTCCATATATTAGTTTTGTTGGCGGCGATAATCGTGCAAAATTTCATTATCAGTCAGAAATGGAATAATGAAATAATAAATTCAGCTGCTTAATCCAAGCAACTCTACAGAAAATACCCCGTCATGAATGCACACACAATATTTTTAATATAATATTAATTTAAAGGCACTTAGTGCGTAAATCACCCAGTTAGGGCCTTATTTATGACAGCATGAACGCCGCAATAAAAATTCGTTGGATTTTGGAGCAGCGTTTTATGTCCCGTGTGACATGCTTCACAAATATTCGCCACGAAACACCGGCCGCACCTTTCAGCGTTATGACTTCGTTAAAATTCAAACGCAATACGTCATTGCCCAGTTTTTATTGTTTCTCGCTTGAATATTTTAAAAATTATTCAATTTACGTTCTACTCTTCTAATTTTTTTTTCCATACCTTAATAATTTTAATTTATTGCACAGCGGGAAACGGAGCAGACGGCCGTCTTACACGGCATGATATCACTATGGCAACCGCGCCACAAACCGCGTTATGATGCAGGCTTTTTACAAGGCGTGAAAAGTATAAAATCACAGATCTGTAATATCCTCACTCAGCGAAATATTTTATATCAATGATGATGATATCAAAAAATGTGTTAATACTAACCAAAAATTACGACATTGGATAAAATGTCGCGATGCAGTCTGTTGCCGTTTCTTCTGCATTAGTGCTTTGGAAACGGCGTAAACTTAATAATAAGTAATTTTTTTAACGGCAACAATTATTGTAAACAAATTATCACAATAATCAAGTGATTGAAAAATCAAATGATAATTTTTTTTATAGTATAGCGGACAACGGAGCAGGTGGGTCTCTTTTATGATAAGAGAACACCGTCGCCCATGAACAACCGCGCCACACTCCGCGCATTTTTTAAGGGCCTCTAATATCCTCACTCACTCTGCTAAACACAGTATATTGAATAGGATCACATATAACTTACGTAACAGAGTCTTCAGGTAGGGCAAATGCGTTGCTGTCAACATCTGTGTCTGTTCCCCCGGGGCCCCGTAGTATCGTGTCGGGGAACCGATGTCCCTGGTAGTACCGCAAGGAACTTCGCATGTGGTACTGGGTCTTGGTGGGGTCGGCAAACGTCAACCCAGGCAGTTTCGGAAGACCCCATGCCATTATAACGTAATCTATTACACAAATAATAGTAAAACAGTTTTTCAATTATGTATCTCAAATATCGACTAATTTGGAAAAATTAACAAATAATTCATCTCGCAAATAAGAATTTTTATGACTTAAAAATGAGTTATTCAGACATGAGAGATTATCATTTGGGTGAATGAATCTAAAGATAATTCAACTGATTTAATTTCTAAAAAATTACAAAATATAGTAAATAGGAATTTTTACGTACCTTTTTATTGAAAAACAATGTAAATCACTAAAAACTAAACCAACCTTTATTCGTTCACAAAAACCAATACGACATTTTGTCAATTATCTGATATAGGTACATAAAGTATAATAATTTTGGTTGCTATGGTTACCACATTAAACCCTCTTTTCGTGCTAAACTAACCACTGCGCCAAAAACTTTATGGTTTAACTTTTATCGTTATGCAGCAAGGAAACGTTTTTATTCGTTATACTAGAAACCTGGATGTATGTAGTTAAGACTACTCTTACCATATAGGAGACCCACCGACTCTGTTGTCTCTTATACAATAAAAAAGTATAAGCATTTATTAAAAATCAAATATATCTTTGTTAACATAGAATCATGAACGACACTTTGCAAGGCACTAGCGGCCTTGTAACACCTAGAGTTGCCCATGGGTGGAGGACCGTTTATCCTAGATAACCTTAGTTCGCCACCGCTTCCTTAAAAAAAACTTAGTGTAAATGTAAAAATTGTTTCCGCACACGCTAAAATTTAAGTAAAACAGGCCATTCCTGACGGTAATTTTTAGTTTATGCCTTGGAAATAGAATCTACTCTACTTCTAGGAATACTAAAAATCTAAAAAATCTGTGTTTTTCTTTTTACCGAACTCATTATGATAATAAACTTCAAAAGCGAAAATTCGTTTATAATCGCTACCCCGGGGGAAAGGGTTAAATTCATATTGAAGTGATTTAAACACAGCATTAAAATAAAATTTCTATATTAGTTAATTATCGTTTCAAGGGCTGCCTTTGTTTGAATAAATAAGACTGACAAATTACAATATCCAAGAACAATTGAACTTCGTGTAGTCTATTAAGTACATCCACAAATGCTTCAGCATGGCTCTCCCAATGGTGTGACAGTATAAAGACACTCGCCCAGTCGCTGTCAACCCCTCTTAGACACCAAATAAATTATAAATTCCGGACTATAATGTCCGGACCTGGATTCGAACCCGATACGTGTCGCTTCATGGTAGTCCTATTAAACCACTTAGCTACGAGGCACTCAAAATCTTAATTTAGGTAAAACTAAATTTTTATTTAAAAAAATTAAATCACAGCGTATCAAATTATTGCGAATGCAGATATTTTTGCATTGTTTTCGTTATTATTCACAGCACTTTGGCCCCGTAAAGGAGTTGTTAATGGCGTACAATAAAATATGGCAGAGTCGGCAGGATATAAGATAGGGGTAGCGTGACTTAACGAGTGATTAGTGCCTCCTGTCTAAGATAGCCACACACTTCCTGAGAAACATTGTATTCTATTCATTTGAATGAAATGTTTACGTTTAACGGTGAACTATGTGGTAGAGATTTTATCAATTGCATATTTTTATAGTGTAGTTTTGTATTATTTGATATGCGGAAATTAAGGAAGATTAGTCTGTATTCAATAAGAATATAAGTTAGAAAAAGAAATAGTAGATATAAATTATTTAAGTTAATATTTATCTGTTCCTACTATGGCTACTAAATAGGATATATTTTGTTTTAGTTTTGTATTTTTTTAATCATATCTCTATTAACATAAAATATATCCCCATTTCTCTAAAAATATATGTTTTGAGAGCCTAATAGGTCTACCACGTAGCAAAAGGTAACGGGTTCGAATCCCGGTCCGGACAATTATAAATTATAATTTAATTTATAATTTATTCTGTCTCTAGAAGGGCTTGACATTTGCCGGGCAAATGTCTTAATACTGTCACACCCGTGGGACAGCCATGCTTAAGCATATATGGACGCTCTAATTGGATCGTCTCGTCCAAAGTGATACCACAGGCTCACAGAATGCTCAACGTGAAACGGGCTCAAAGAGGACTCAGCGTGAAACGGTAGTTGTATCTACTTGAAATGGTATTGCTTCTGTATTTCGCTGATTGAGTGAAGATATTGGAGGTCTAAATTGGGATATGAGAGTTGAAAAATACCAAATTTCGACGAATAAAACGGAATAAAATTTATTTTTTTAAAATTAAAAAAAAATATGCTCAATAAATGCTTAATAAATTAGTCTTAATATTTTGTTATTAATCAATTCATTTATTTATTCTCATTCATAACGGAACTTTTGTTCTTACAAACACTAAATTTTAGAGTTTTTATACATCAGATTTTGATTTTTGTCGAAGGTTTTGTTGAAGGTTTTGATTTATAAGATCTGGCTCCAGTTTTCAACATAAATTAACTTCAAGACTAAGTTTCAAGTACTTAACGTATCACTTGACCTATTATTTACTCTGCAAAAATATCTTAAGTAATTCATATTAAGATTATATTTTTATAATATTTTGTAATTATTATAAAATGTTAGGTAGTTATCATTTGTCTGTGATCCACGAGCCTATATAGACATTTGTCTTATCTATGAAAATTAATTATTATTATAAATTTATTCCAATATTTTTCTAAGGGATTACTTGAAATTTTGTTTGCGTTTTCAAGCGTCAATCTAAACCACTGTACCTATTTCTATGAGATAGTACGTAACTTGTGAAATGATATAAGTCTGCTTTGAATAGAAAAGAACATTGAGAGCTTCGTAGCTTAATGGTTTTAAAAGTGTACCGTGAAACGAGAGGTATCTCGGTACGGACAATAATAATTTAATTTATAATTTATTCGGTTTCTGGTAGGGCTTGACAGTGGCCGGGCAGTATCTTAATACTGTCACACCCGTAGGAAAGCCGTGCTGAAGTATATTTTAACGCACAATTGAGCAGTCTGTTCCAAAGTGATACCACGAGCTCTCAGAATACTCAACGCTCAGTATGCCGCTTAAGTGGCGTCAAAAGCCGGCAAAACAACCACAGCACGGTCTGTGGCGCTGTTGGTTATGGGTGGCGGTGTTCTCTTACCATTTAGAAAACCCATCTGTTCCGTTGTCCGCTATACCATAAAAATACACATATCTTGCCCAAATATAGAAGAAAAATAAATGAATTATGAGCGATGAGCACTAGCAGTAACTATTGTTAACTCTTTGTTTCAGAATCATGGCGTTTCTACAAAAAATATCGCGGATAAATATGTCAGGCTTACAGCATATGAGGCGCTACAGTTCACCCCTCGTCTTTTCCGAGGAGATACAAGTTGCGAAGCGAGATAACAAACCGATTGTAGCTTTAGAATCGACAATCATTACACACGGAATGCCTTATCCTAAGAACTTGGAAACCGCTTTGGAAGTTGAATCAATTATTCGGGAACACGTGAGTTATTTATTATTATATCCTTCCAATATGATGAACTCTTAGAGATATAATCAATACATTTTTATGATATAGCGACCAACGGAGCAGGTATATATGGTATGAGAACACCGCCGCCTATGCACAACCACTGTACATTTCGATTTTAGGGCCTCCGATATCCTGACTTACGCAGTGAAATACAGTAAAATTACAGCTACCATTTCACGCTGAGTATTCTGTGTACCCGTTGTATCAATTCGGAAGAAGTGGCCCAATTAATGCGTCAACAAATGCTTCAGCATGGTTCTCCCAAAGAGATAAGTTATTACATTTTATGCCCTTTCAATATAACAAACGGTAAGGGAAATAATCAATACAGAATGTTTTTATCTATAGATACCTGTATATATCACTGATGTTTCACGTTCCACAATTCAGCATTCCACATTTAAGGCATTTTGTACCGCGCATTACTTTGTGGAAGCTGCTTGAAGAGTTATTTCCAAACTAATACAACTTGAACAGTATTACAATGGTATGAAATAACCGGCACCATGATCCAATTAGTGTATGCACATGCTTCAACATAGCTCTCTCACGGATTAGAGAGTTTTACGACAGTATTATTATTATTTTTAGAGTATTATTATTTAATTTTTTTATCCGAACCATACATCGATGCCAATATATCTCCCTTCGTGGTAGGCTTAAAAAACAATGAAACGAGGCGCTCAAAAATTTAATTCAAAAGAAAAGATGCACTATATAAAATTAGTTTAGACACTAGATGTTCCTAAGGGAAATTGTGCAAAATTCCGTAGCATATATCTTATAATGAAATCATACGTTACTTCGGTTTGTGATTGTAGCCTTTTTATGTAGTTTAAACTTCGTCTTATCTCATAACATTATTAGGAAATGGAAGTCGACAATATTCTTGGCATGCACATATACTGTTGGCGCCTAAATTTTGCGAAACAAAATTAACATAGAAAATACGACATGGAATATACGAAATGGGCATTTCTTTTTCGGGAAAGGATATGTAGGGATCGGCACTTCAGAGTGAAATACCCGAACTGAAACCTCATGGCAGATTTTTCACCAACGACAGTGTCCCGTTGAGGCTTTTGACACAAATAGAGCCTTCATTGGTCGCACTAGGCAATGAATCCGAGGAGTTCAGATATCAAGTAACGTGAAATGGTATTTGTACTTGTAACGATAATTCTATTTCTGAGTGTATGAGGATAACGGAGGCCCTTAAAAATGCCGCGTAAGTAGCGTAAAAAGCAACACGATCAATGTGGCGCGTTTGTCCATGGGTTGCGGTGTTCTCTTACTATATACCAGACCTTCCTGCTCACTTCTCCGTTAAACAGGAACACATGAGGAGCACACAGTCAGCCTAAGTCTAGTCTATTATTTCCGCGAACTGTGAAAAATATCGATTGACCACCTAACTTTTTTAAGACTCGCCTGGTTAATTCTAAGCGCTTTCCAGTGACCGAATATAAATTAGAAATAATTTTTAAATTCGGATCGGGGTGCGAAAAAGATAACCTTCGCTTCTTGGTAGGCTTAAAAGGTCATTTAGCTACGACAATTTCAAATTTATGCATACCTACATCTATTATATTAAGTTATTATTAATTAATTATTTATTATATTATTATATATCAGTTATATTAAGTTTAGAACAAAAGAAGAGTTTTTTATGCTTTAGTGGGGCAGTAAACAGGCGGGTCTACTTTGAATAATCTTTTTATGAAAATGATGTTTAACAACCAGGAGGCTCACCTAAGGTAAGCCGTCCTCCGCCCATGGACACCCCTACCCGTTGCCAACCTTTAAATCATGAGATTATCAATGCCTATGGACAATGCCGTCATAATCCACGCTTTGTTTGTGTTACCAGCTTTTGAACGCCACTTTAGCAGTGAAATTTCAAGGGCCTCCGATATCTCTGACTTTATAATATAATCTGAATATAATTCCTAAGTCGTTCTTTGAATGGACACTGCACGAATTTTAACTCTATCTTACTCGTGGGGGAGTGAAGTTGAAACATATACTGACTCACCAGTTGGGCTGGTTTTTCCGACGTAATACCACAAGCGCAGAGATCACAAGCATGAAACAGTTTGGTTTTTCGCTGAATAAGAGCTTTTAAGATATAACACTCAAGTGGCGTAAAAATCTGACCACATAACTTAAGCACAGATTGTGGCGTGCTTGTCCATAGGCGGCGGGGATATCTTACAATAAAGCATTTTTCCGTTGCCTGCTTTTCAGTAAAAAAAATAAGATGGAATCAAGGATATTAATATATTTAATAAAACAAGAAACAAAACAGATAAGTCTAAGGAAAAATAATAACAAAAATTATTAAGATAAAAGTAGAAAGATATTCTTGTTTCACGATAATATTATAAGTATGTTATCTGTACGCTACGGCTGCACTAATTTGGCCGGATCGTACGATGTGATACCACAGACTCACAGAATACTCAGCGTGAAATAGTACTTGTACTTGAAGCGGTGCAATTAAAATGTTGCTTAAGTTGCATAAAAAGCCAGCAACACAACCAGTGCGAAGACTGACATGATGGTCTGTGGACGGCAATGTTCTCTTACCATAAAAAAGACCCACCTGCTCCGTTGTACGCTATACCATAAAAAAATGAGCTGTATGTATTTTCATCAAATTTGATCGGACATCTCGATATATATATTATATGTTATGTTATTATATATGAATAATACTATATATGTTAATATATAAAAAATTTAAAGATTTACGAAAAATAAAAAGAGAATTCCGCTTTAAAATAACATAGGAAAGATTTTGAGTCACAATTTATGTGAATGTTCCCACGTATCTTATACGGGATAAATGATAAAAAGAAAGCAAAACAAAGCAATGTGGTTAATACCAAATTCGCATAAACAATCTTTATTTTCACAAGGAACTGCCAACATTATAAATTATATTGAAATGAGCATAATAACATAAAATGCAGCAGTTTCTTGATTTGTTTCAAGAATTGAGAAACTTTTTTTCGGGCAAAAATATACTTAAAACTTCTAAATGGTTAGCAAATTTTTTACTGCAAAAATTGAATCAAATTATTGTTCTAAAACCTTATAGCTACTTAGCTAAACTTATAAAACCACTTGGTTTTATAAGTCTAGGATGAAACAAGAGGTATCCGGGTTCGAATCCCGGTCCGAATAATTATAAATTATAATTTAATTTATAATTCATTCGGTCTCTGGTAGGGCTTGATAGTGGCCGGGCGAGTCTTAATACTTTCACACCCGTGTGAGAGCTATGCTGAAGCATATGTAGACGCACTCAATGGACCGGCTCGTCCGAAGTGACAGCACGGGCTAACAAAATACTCATCATGAAACGGTAGTTGTACTCTTGTACCGTGTTTAGCTGAGTGAGTGAGTATATCGGAGGCCCTTCAAAGTGTCGTGGGGCGGTTAAAGTGGGGCGGTTGTCCACGGGGGGCGATATTCTCTCACCGTTTTGGAGACCCACCTGCTCTATTATCCGCTATGCCATAAAAACATCTGTCTGTCCACTTTATCTATAAACTATTACTTTGACCTTTAAAAGCCGACAACGCACCTTACTAAAGCTAACAGTGCGTCTTCTGTGCAGTTACCTCTCGCGGTTTAAAAAAAACGTACTATAGTAAGAATTGTGGTTTAAACAAAGAACTTATTTGGATGAAAATCTAGTTATAAATGGTGAATTTCATGATAGTAGTTGAATAATAATTTGCATTAACAAGTTTGATTAACATTTCTGAGTAGGTTTTAGAGATATTTGCCAATTTCCCAGCCTCTTTTGACACACAATGCGGGCTTAGACTTGTATACAAATACGCTCCGCCCATCACATGCCTTAATTGATCTTAAGCGGCTCCTCCGTTGTTTAATCTCATCCTTTACGTCACGTACAATCTATTCTTGGCCCGTAATAACATATGCTGAGGAGAAACACTTTATTAAGCAAACAAAAAGGCTATATATATGATCTAAAAAAGTTCTACAAAAACAGTTCTTCATAAACAGCGAGAGCCTCGTAGCTCAATAGTTTTTAAAGGTGTACCATGAATCGAGAGGTATCGGGTTCGAATCCCGGTCCGGACAATTATAAATTATAATTTAATTTATAATTTTTTCGGTCTCTGGAACGGCAGCAGTTGACAGTAGTCGAGTGTCTTAATACTGTCAAACCCGTCAAGCCATGCTGAAGCATAAGCTAACGCACTAATTGAGCCTGCTATTCTGAAGTGATACCACGGGCTCACAGAATACTCAAAATAATCTTTTTCCGCCACTTGAGCGGCATTTTTAAGGGCTTCCAATATCCTCACTCACTCAGCGAACACAGTACCAGTACTGTTTCACGTTGAGAATTCTGTGAGCTCGTGGTATCACATTGAATGAGCCGGCTCAATTAATGCGTCCGTAATAGCTTTAGCATGGCTCTCTCACGGGTATGACACTATTAAGACACTCGCCCGGCCACTGTCAAGCCTTTCCAGAGACCAAATAAATTAAATTATAATTTATAATGGTCTGGACTGGTATTCGAACCTTTTATTAATTGTAAATGAATCTTAAGGACTTTATTAAATTAGTACTATGAACTTATATCAGATATAGTGTAACAAAGTGTTGTTGTAGGGCGCTGTTCCGGCTACGATTGCGATTCTCAAGGGGCAAGTAACTGTAGGCCTAACGAGGTCACAACTAGAGTACTTATCTCAGGCGAAGAGTGTAATAAAGGCGTCGAGGCGAGACCTTGCGATGGTAATGGCTGAGAAACGAGATGGCGCCACAACAGTTGCTGGGACCATCATCGTAGCTGAACTGGCTGATATACCTATTTTTGTTACTGGAGGAATAGGTAAGATAAATTATCAGCGTTTAACGGTACTTGTGCTGTGTTTCGCAGGGTGAGTGAGAATATCGAAATCCCTTAAGAGCCATTAAGCGCCGTAAAAAGCCGGCAACCGATGTGCGGACTGTGGCGCGGTATTCTCTTACCATATAGGAGGCCCACCTCCTAAGTTGTACCATACCATGAAAAAATGTGAATAAAGATATATTTTCAATAATTGTATTTAAGTTGTGATTAAGTATGGTTTATTGGTTACTTTCAATCCAAATAAGTTTAGTGGATTTTTTTATGTTATAGCGGATAGCGGAGCAGGTGGGTTCTCCTATATAGTAAAAGAACACCCGTCCTTGGACAACTGCATCACAGTCCGTGTATTGTGCAGTTGTATTGCCGGATTTTTACGCTGCTTAAGCGGCATTTTTAAGGGCGTCTTTGGGGGAGGCCTATGTACAGCAGTGGGTTTAGATGGGCTGATGATGATGATGAAGCGGCATTTTAAAGGCCTTCCAATATCACTCACTCAGCTAAACACAGTACAAGTGTCGTTTCACGCTGAGTATTCTCTTTGATTAGTCGTAACAGCATTACAGATAGAAAATTAATTATTTATAATACTATAATCTTCTTTAGTACGAGTTCTTATGTAAACGGTTACTTAGTATTTGGACCTTAAATAGCTCGAGGTCCTTCTTAATGTAAAATGTAAATACATAGAACTAAGAAGCCCTTTTAGTGTCTTAACTGTTTGTCTAGAATATGGGCGTGGTCGTGAAATGTCTGTAACTTTAGTTTTGAAGGCATTCATGATAAAAATAAAATAAATATTTACTCATAAGTTATACATATTGTATTTGACATGTGAACCAAGCAACAAATTCTATTACGAAAATAAGGAAATAATTTTCCCGTCCTAATGTTATGTGTAAATTTATTTTCTCAAAGGACTCTCACCAAACATTTAACATGATTTAGTTGAAGCCTGTACAAATTTGCTTAGCTTAAATTAGAATTCGAGAAGGGTTCTAAATTCTTATAATAAAAATAAATGGATTTTCTAAGTCCGATTCTAATGTGCTTTCTACAAAATTGTTATAATATAGAAAAAAGAGCGTCCTAATACAGGCCACTATTTCGTTAAAAGATCTAAACACTGAAAGTTTAAGGGAATTTGTTATGAAAAGAAAATAATAATATTTGAGAGCCCCGAGTGTACCAAGAATTGAGAGGTATCAGGTATAAATCCGGCTCCGGATAGTTATAAATTATAATTTAATTTTTAATTTATTCGGCCTCTGAAGGGATTTGACAGTGGCCGGGCGAGTGTATTAATACTGTCGCACCCGTGGGAGAGCCATTCTGAAGCATATGCTAACACACTAACTGGGTCAGCCCGTCCGAATGGATCTCACACAGAATATTCAGGGTAAAATGGTAGTTGTATTTGAAACGATATTTCTACTGCGTCTCGCTGAGTGATTGAGAATATCAGAGACCTTTAAAAATGCCACTTAAGTGGCGTAAAAAGCCGGCAACACAAGCAATCAATAGACTGGCGTGAATTTCCATGGGCGGCGGTGTTCTCTTACCATATAGGAGACCCACCTGCTCCGTTGTCTGCTATAACATAAAAAATATTAATATTTTAAGATTTAGGCTAAATTTATACCTTATTATTATACTCTTTAGAGGGTAGTTCCCTAATTCATTACCGGGAACGCATAACAATATTATATTACTTAAATTTAACCGTCTTGATGAAATAGCCCGAGGATCTGGCTAATATTTCGCTTGGGTAGGCTCTGCTGTTATATTTTCATAAAAAAATATTTTATATTAGAAGATTACCCTTGAAGCTATGTGGTTTTATAAATGTACCAGGAAACGAGAAGTATGTGGTTCAAGTCTCCGAACATTTATAATTTATTCGATTTTTGAAAGGGCTTGACAGTCGCCGGGGAGAGCTATGCTGAAGCATATGCTACCGCAAAAATTTGGCCGGCTCAAGCGTATCACATATAATGCATATATGGGTAATACAAAGTTCATCTGGTTCTTTTCTTGGTTTAGGGATAATGGATCAGGTAGATCTTCTATGTGGTAAGAGAACAGCGCCGCTTATGGACAACTGCGTAACAGTCCGCGTTTTGGTTGAGCCGCATGCTTTTTACGCCGCTTAAACGGTACCTATAACTTACTGAGCCTTTGGTTTCCTCACTCACTAATCAAAATACTATTTCACGCTGGTATTTCATATGCCCGTGGTAACACTCTGCACGCGCCAAATAGTGCGTCATCATATTTTAGCAAGTCTCTTCCAAGACGTAGATAGTATTAAAACACGCCCAAACAGTGTCAACTCCTCCCATAAATCGAATAAATACAAATTAAATTATAAATTCTATTCACATTGGCAACTCTTAAGAAGGTTTGAAAACGTGAAAGGTACGAACGTAGAATTTAAATTTAAGATAAAAACTGAAAATTCCTTCGGTTTTTCATCTCAAACGAAGCTTAGAACCAGAAATTTCTATATTATTTTATAACATCATCGTCATCATTTAGGCCGTAAGACATCTACTACTGGACATACGCCTCCCCTTGTACTTCCATGAATACCTGTCGAAGGCGACCTGCATCCAGCGTCTTCCGGCGACTTTTATAAGGTCGTCTGTCCATCTTTTGGGTAGACGTAATAATAATAATATAATCGTATGGAATATATAAGAAATGCATATTCCACAAAGAACCACAATAAAGATAATATTATTGACGCTTTATTTAATATTACGTTAAATCCCGTGCGAGTTAGGATTACACGTTTCCATGACAACAAATCGGATACAGCATATTAGAAATTTATCGTTATATAGAAATTTTTATAATACCCCGGCTTATCCCTTATGAAAATATAGGAAACATCAAAAAAAGGTTACATCTTTTACACTATTAAAAGTTTAGTGCTGCCCATGGACAACCGCGCTACAATCCGCGCTAAGGTTGTGTTGTCGGCTTTTTACCTCGCTTTAACATTATAATTTCAACGGCCTCACTCAGCTAAACACAGTACAGTACTATTTTACGATGGTCTTTTGCGAGCCCGTGGTATCACTTAGATCGAGTCTGCGCAATAGTGCGTAAGCATTGCTCTCCCATGGGTGTGTTAGTCTTAAGATATTAGCCCGGCCACTTTCGAGCCCTTAAAAAGACAGAATTCATTTTAAGTTTTCTAATTTATCTATTTTTAATTTGTTTTTGTATAGCGGACAACAAAGCAGGTTGGTCTCTTATATGGTAAGAGAACACCGCCCCCCATAAACAACCACGCCACAGTGTGCATTGGTTGTGTTGCCGGCTTTTTATACCGCCTAAGCGGCACTTTTAAGGGCCTCCGATATATACTCTGCGAAACACAGTACAAGTACACGTTGAATATTATGTGAGCCCGTGGTATAACTTCGGACGAGCCGGCCCAACTAGCCAAAAAGCCTCCAAGTTGTATTACTATGAAAATATTTTGATGCGCATTACAAGATGTTTTTCAATCGATCAGTTGTGACAAATCGAGATGATACGGAATAGAGGATATTCTATCGTGGTATTGAATGATGAAATTCAGTTGCAGGTGTTAATCCAACAAATTGGTTCCCTAAGGTTGAACATATGTGGAATTTCAAGCGGAGTTCACGGTAATTGATTGCATTCAACGTATCTGAACATTCAGTTGCATAATTGTCAGCTAAAAGCGTATATCTACATTAACCTCTAATTTATCACAATTGCTTTGATAAAAAAAACATAAAAAATAAAGCAGTGGGAGAGCCTTACTGAAGCATTTGCTGACTCACTAGTTGGGTCGGCTCGTATGAAGTGTCACCACGGGCTCATAGAGTATTTAGCGTGAAACGGTACTTGTACTGTGTTTCGCAGAGTGAGTGAGGATATCGGAGGCTCTTAAAAATGCCACTCAAGTGGCGTAAAAAGCCGAAAACACAGCCAATGCACGGACTGTGGCGCGGTTGTCCATGGGTGGTTTTCTCATGCCATATAGAAAACCAAAATGCTCCATTGTCCGGTATACTATAAAACAAATGTTAACATATTAATTACTCCATTAGTTGAAATGTGCAAAATTCGCTCAACATCACATGCAGCCCGTGAACTTAATTATTGTGACAATAACAAAAATTATAGCTACTGTGAAACGTGCATTTCAATTATAATTTGCTTTCTCAGCTATTATGTAAAATGTTGTGCTGTTCATAATTCTGATTTCTTTTTTATTTATTAAATGTAACCTCTTTCGTTTAAAATTATTTTATGAGTAAACTTAAGGTTTAATTTTGGGAGAAAGACAGTTTTAATTGATGAAATGTTTGAAATGAAAGTACGTAGTTTGAAGTCAAATTGTCTTTGGGTAGATCCAGGGTTGCATACTCTTTGGTAGCTAGTTTTAAATTTATCATAGAGTGCATAAAGAATAATAAGACACTAGAAGTAATCTATAAGATGACCTAATTTATTGTAACTTTTTGTCTAAATGCTTTTTTTCTTAAAGAAAACCAATTTTCTTCATAGTTTCTTGACCATAAAATTAACCTTACATTAATTTGTGTCAAATTTATGTGAGTAGATGATCTATGTGTATTAAATATGAACTCCTGAATTGGAATTTTTAATAAAATATAATATTTTGTTAATATGACTTAATACGACAGCCATTTTGACAGATGTAGCGTGTACAATATTGCAAGCGCCAACTGTCAAGGTTCGGAAGTCCCTGTTGGAAGATATAAATCCTTTACGATGCCACAGGTGGTGTACATAGAGATGGTGAGAATACATTGGACGTGTCAGCTGATTTAACTGAATTGGGCCGCAGCAGAACACTAGTTGTATGCAGCGGTGTGAAGTCAATTCTTGATATTGCACGGACCCTGGAGTATTTGGTAAGTTTATATTTAAAAGTTGTATGTACTTTAGTATATTTATATAAATAAATATGTATTTAAGTCAAATAGATCGCGCTACCGATACTACTAGTTTCGGTATTGCTGTAGTGTTTTACATAATGGCGAGAGTGAGTGGTTATGGAAACGACGGCATACTAGCAGGAGGCTCATCTAGGTTAAGCAATCCTCCGCCCATAGACACCCCTATTCCTACACAACTACGGGTGCGTTGTTGGCTTTTAAAAATGGGTTAAATTAATTGGAAGGATATAATATCAAAACAATAGTATGAAAATTCAGTGAAAAAGGAAACGACAAATTATTTATAAATTTAAATGTCGTTTTATAAGACAATTATAGTATGGAATAAATTAGGAATGTTTTTTTTTTCAGAGCATCACAACTGGTTTAATATTACAAAGATTTCTAATTTATTCCATATATAATTGTTTTATATTTATATATAAAAAATAATGACGAATAAATACATTAAAAGATACATTTGCGTTATTATAAATATAAATCGATGCAGCAAGCTCGTGTGAAAATTTAATTATTACATATAAAAATCTTATGCATCATTAATAAAGAATGATATTTTGGTGTTTCATTAGCCGTAATTCGTCTTTTTTTATTGGCCAACGGACTATGCGGCTCTTGATGGTAATGTGCCCATGGACATAGGCACCACAAACCACGCTTTGATTGTATTGTCGGCAAGCCTCTTAAGTGGCAAGATAATACGTTCTACACTAATTACGTAAACAACCGGCGGTTCATCTGAATTATAAGCGTTCAAAGCAAAATCGTCTGTCACCGAACACTGCGAAAATAGACTCTGACTTCAGTATCTGTAGACATTAATGAGTGATGGGTGTTGTCTTATACAGTATATATATCCGTAAATACATTTGATGGTGTGATAAAATTCACGTGTCACGGGTTTCGTTGCAAAACTCCCCTGATACGGTTTTACCATTTTTCATAAAATATTGTGTGCACAGCAGGCACTGAGAATCAATCAACATTAATATTTTATAGCCCTAAATATAAAAAGAATAAGAAATATGAAAAGGGAGGTCTAAATCAAACTATTTTGTACATGTTTTTGTTCTTATTTATTCATAATTTATACGTATAACCCAAAATTTTCGCCATTCTACCGCTATCTGCTATTATATATATAGATATTAATATATTCATAATTTATATGTCTGGGTCAGCTAGTTTTAATTTTTTGCTTTGCTAACACTCCGTATGTTAGAACTAAAAATATTTTGTATATAATTTATTACAAAGTTTTATCCGTATCACCTCGATGTTTGTCGGTCCAAAACTGAGCGTTTTTTAAAGCATTAAGGTCGGCAATACACTCGTGGGTCTATAAGAGCTAGAGATGTCCATAGGTGGAGGACCGCTTACCTTAGGCGAGCCTCCTGCTCCATTGCCACCGTTTCCATAAAATAAATTGTCCCAGGCACCACCATTCTTTAGAATCAGCTTTCTGTAGAGATATTTCCAAATCAATACGACTTGGAGACGTTCAAATAAGCGTACCCTCCACCCGCGGCTCTACAAGGCCTAGGGGCGTCCATGGGCTGAGGGCCACTTATCCTAGGTGAGCCTCCTGCGTGTCTGCCACTGTTTCCATAAAAAACCAACAATATAAAGCCTAGAAAATATAACAAATATATAACAAAACCTGTCTTCTCTATTTAATTTTGAACCAGCAACGAGCATGTCGGATTTAATAACTCAATTTAAACTTTAAGAATTAGAAACAATAGCTGTCTAATACATTTATAGGAAACACTGGGTGTATCTGTGTGTGCGTTTGGCGAGTCTAAACAATTCCCAGCGTTTTATTCAAGGAGCTCTGGGTGTGAAGCTCCGTATAATGTTAGTAATGCAGAGCATGCTGCCCGCGTGCTTAGTGCCGCAAGATCTTTACATCTCTCCTCTGGAGTTGTAATCGCAGTACCTGTGCCTGAAGAGAACGCAATGAATGGTGAGCACTTTTTATCACTCGCATTTCAAATGAGTGTTAGGTAGCAGTTATTTTGGTTTACCGTTACTAGATTTAGCGCTAATTACTCATTTATTTTCAACCATTTATCTTTAAACTTTGATATCAAAGTTATTCGCTATATTTTAATGTCTTTTCTGAAGTTTAAATTGTTTTCCTTAAAGTATTAAAAGATATTTCAATTTGTTAGGTTATTCGGCTATTGCAAAATAAATTTAAGATTTATTTACTTACATATTACATTTTTCTCGATTCTATCTATTTTTATATGCTAAAAGGCAAAGAGGCTTACCGATACCCATGGACACTCTTAGATCCAATTTGGCTGCGAGAATGGCGTAAGTAACCCTTATTGATTTAATTTTTTTATAATTTCATTAATGTTTTCAACAGAGAAAGTCATAGAAGCAGTAATAGCAGAGTCTTTAATAAAATCAAAGAAGAAAGGCGTTCGGGGCAAGGAAATCACTCCGTTCTTATTGGCCGCCATTTCCAAAGCAACGAGTGGCGACTCACTCGACACTAGTATCCTTTCTAATATAATACCGTGATTTTTACTGATTTCACATTAATAAAAATTAAAATCACACAAAATCATCATTTAATGATATTTAATGATTCATTTGATGTTTTTTTTATTAATCAACAAAATTTAAGCTTATGTTTTACGAAAAGTATATTGTTTAAAAAATTGCTAGTTTCTACATTCAATATGACGTCACTGCACGTTAAGGAAAACCTAGTAATTGAAACCAGTAGAGGTAAACCGAACAGGATAAAATCAGGAGTTTCCACTGAAATATCTCTATATTATATTCTTTATTATTGATTATAGTTGATAAAATATCTTAAGATTAAACGGGATACAATTAAGCTCAAAAAACACCACAGATGTGTAATATACAATTACTCTTATAATCTATGGTTTGACAAAAAAAAACAATTTTATAATAAGGTTTTACTAAAAATATATTTTTATAACTTTCTATACGTATAAGATGATATAAACGAGAAAAATTATTGGTATAAGTAATTTAGTAAAAATGTTACAGATAAAATACACACGAACAATATATCAATATGTTTTCTCCGTAATATAAACATTGAAATTGTTAATTGTCATTCTTATTAAGTATGTAGCAGTAAACGATAATGTATACTAAACGGTATATTTATCTTTGTGTGACAAAAGTGAAATAAATCTTACATAATATTTCGTAAAATAAGAAAAATTAAATTTTTCAAAGAGTATCACATCAAAATAAACCTTTTTATTTCATTATTACGTATTTCATGATATCTACATAATCTTGATAGCATTTGGTAGTACAATGAGAAATATAACATTATAATTAAGGCACAATTAGTGTTGAACACAGAATCACGCCTTTTAAATTACATACCAATGTGAAAGGTCAACACGATCTTAAGAGTAACTTGTAAAGCTAATTGATACAATTTATAACCTTAACGACGTTCAGACATTGCCCTCATAAAGAACAACGCGAAAGTTGGCGCTGATATTGCCATCCATTATCAGAAATTGAGGGTTGACAAATTAGGCAGATCAAAAAGCTTCGCTGACGTAGCAACACGACAGTTTTACACGAGCTCACGCACTCCAGATGGTGATGTTTTGGTGATTGGTGGTGCTAATGTTGACAGAACTTATAGGATTACTGAGGAAAAACTAAAGGTAAGAGATACAATTAGAAGAAGGTAGGTGCATGGATTTCTCTTCTTTATTATAGGCTTTAAGGCCGTTCTCTTCTTTTTACCTTGGCAAGCCTCTAGGTTTATTTAAGATACAAAATCAACAGTAGCGTTGCGCATCCGCGGGAGAGCTATACTTAAGCATATGTTGATGCATTCATTTGACCGGCTCGTCCGAAGTGGTACCACAGCCTCACAGTACAGCATTCAACAGTACTTATACTGTTTTTCGCTGAGTGTGTAAGGATATTGGAGGCGGTAAAGATCTCTTATCATATGATAAAACCTATAAACACTGCTACATTATAGTCTTACATATATTATTTCGTTTTCATTTAATCAATTATTATTGCTGCAGTGACAAAAGATAAAGAAATCCTTGTAAATCTAATATTATAATTATTTAAATAATCTATTCACTATAAATAAGATTATTAATATGTAATACTAAATTCTATTCATGTATCTTTGTCTTCATTAATCTTTGAACCTCAAAAGAAAAATCTTCCGTCTAAGAGGGCTTGATAAAAGGCCCACTCAAACCGTATTGTAGGCAAACATAGGCTTGCGTTATCTTGAGATTATTTCGAGAAAAATATATGCAACTTCTTATACTTAGAAATTTTACTATTTTTTGTTAAATGGTTGCAAATAAGCAGGAGGCTCACCTAGAGCAAGCGCTCCTCTGCCCATGGACACCTCCAGTCCTTGCAGAGCCGCGAATACGTTGCCGGCCTTTAAGCAATACGTACGCTATTTTATTAAAGGTCCCCGAGTCGTATTGGTTTGTAAATAATCCAGCTGACAGAGAGGTTATGCGTGGCACAAAATGCCTTGAATCGCTCAATTGTGGAACGACAAACATCAGATATAGGTGGGTCCCTGTTGAGCGCGTTGCTATGGTTACCGGTTGTTATTCTTGTTAAAACAACTTACAAATTAAAAGATTTAATACGCCCTTTTAATCCACTGTGTCGCTCTATTAGCAAGATGTAGATACGTTGTCAGAAAGATTGTATGAAATAAAACATATATATATTTTAACAAACTTTAATTTATGCATTTATGATAATATTAGCTCTCAGTCGCCTAATGCGTACCTTCGGAAAGTTGTAACAACTCTACGTTAAGATTATTTAAATACATCGAAATAACAAAAATACTTATATGTTATTACTGAATTTAATACATATTGACAAATAGCATCTTTAATAATAAAACTTGCGGCGTACAATCGCCTATATGACCTGGTCAGAATGGCTGTTACAGTTACTTAGATTAATTTCTTGAATACAACAAAAATAGTCTTAAAAAACATAAATAATTTTAAAAAATAGTATTACATACAATAAAATTGTAAAGAATAAAACAAAAAATAGTAAAAAAATAAAAAATTAGTATTACAAACTTTATACAAACATAGTTTAAGCATTAAAATTATGATTATAAAGTTTTCAATAAAACATATTGACATACTACAATATAATTCAACTCTTCCCGCGTGATTTGATCAAACATTTCAAAAGAATTTTCTCTATTAAACTGTATTATGAGAGAACATTGTAATTGTAAGAACATATTATGCTCTGTTGAAACGGTTGATATTTATAATAAAAACATTTATCTGAAATTATTCCTTTGAGTTTTTTGTCATCTCTTATTAGAGTTGCCAAGACGAGATGTGTTGGTAAAAAATAAAAACAAGAACTGAATTTATATTTGATATAAAAAACAACTTCATTGTACGTATATATTCTCCATATTAAAATTATTAATTATAAATTAAATATATATATTAATAAAATACATTTATTTGTTAAATAGACCATACGCCAGGCTCTACATCTAAGATCAAGTGTCTTATAATTGCAGTTACAATGTATTCAGTATCTGATAATAAATATTGTATTTGTTTGAATTTATGGATAAAAATTTTTTATTTCATATTTATGAAATAGGAAAAACACAATTACATTGCATTTTTAAGTTAGATGAAAATTTAACAGTTTTTAAATTTCAACACTTATATTTCCAAAAAGAGAATTCTGTTTTGTTTTATATAACCTTTTCTTCCGGTTTCACGTAATACTAGCTTCCGTTTTATTAATATTCCAAGGAGACTACCTTCTATAGAAGAATATAGATATATTAGAGAAGATATATAAAGAAGAGAAATAAAACATAGAGATTTATCGTAGATTATAGAGCCTGGCTATTTCTGGTAGTTTATTTTATGATTACAAGTGTCTAAAAATTGTTTCTTATTGTATTTCATAAAATTAACAAATTTTTAATTGAATTATTGTAGTTCACGCCATAATAGTGACATGGAACAAGATGGGTGGAATAAGGAAAGCAAACTGATCTTTCAAATTTACCTTTTATATAAAAAATAAAGAAAACAGCGAAATAAATTAGTAAATAAAAAAATTCAAACAGTAAGCGCTTGGCTGTATGCCCAACCCCAAGGATTGGTACGCCGGTACTCGGTGCCCCCATACATAAATAAAGTCTACCGAGAGAAAATAATGGAGATAAAATATTCTGCCAGTGCAATTGGCGTAAGTAAATTTTAATAAGGACTGAGAATTTCATGAAAGTGAACTAATAAAGATTATATAACTAATATAATCGCAACAGGTGGGTGTCTTTGGGGGAGGGAGGCCTATGTCCATCAGTAGACTTGAATAAGGTCATAATGATGATGATGATGAACTAAGAAATAAAGCAAAAATAACTTAAATGCTTTAGAAATTAGGAAAATTATAATAGTCGCAAAATTTGGCGTCATTTTTATATCGTTTTAGGCAATTTTTGGATAATCAATTTCACCAACAACCTTTTATTCAAAAAAATCAAGAATTGACTATGAATCATTTCTTTTAAATTTATTAAATTAGTTTCACCAACAAAGTTTTGTTTAAAAAAATCAAGAATTGTCTATGAACCATTTCTTTTAAATTTAATAGATTAGTAACACGGTTGCTTCAAGCAAGGCACATATCTTTCAATTGGAAGAGTTGGAAAATAGATTGGATCCTATCTAACAAATTATTCAACTTTCCGATTATAGGTACAAATATTATTAAGATTGGTACATTCAGTGACAACAATATTAAAAAACTATGTATCTGCATAAAATCAAAAAATATAACCTACTCTAAGCGAACCTAAATCCAATAATCGTTAATTAACTAGAAAGTTACATTAAGTAGATAATATTATTACAAACATGCAGGTATGCTCTGTACATACACTTTACGCCTGGTCGTAAGGAATGTATAATTCGCACGTTGTATATATTATATAAACTTAACTCTTTTGAAAATAATCGCAAGAATTTGTACAGAATTTAATCCATATTGCCTCGTTCTACAACTGAGCGTTTTTAACGTGTTTTGTGCTGCGTGCCATCTGTGGTGCTAGAGGCACTATTTCCATATCATGATTTGGGGATCTTCAAAAAGTGGCTGGTCCTCAGCTCTGCTGGGGCTGAGGGTGTCCCTCTGTGGTGGATGACTTATCTTAGATGAATTTCTTTCTCGATTGCCTCTCTATTTTAATAAAAAACCTTAATTTTCTGCCCATGGGCACCCCCAGTACTTGCTGGGCACCGGGTACGTTATCAGCCTTTTAGAAATAGGTACGCTCTTTTTTGATGATCCCCAAGTTGTATTGATTTGGAAATACAGGCTGCACGGAGCGGTGGTGTGCGGCACAAAATGCCTTTTAAAACGCTCAATTGTTGAACAACAAACATTGACGATACGTATCAAATTATACTCTGTCTCCATTTTCGATGACGAAATTAAACTGCAGATTATACAAACAAATCCTCAAAACATTCCACGTAAATACGATAGATGCTGATATTAAATAATTTTATTTAACGTCAAGTAATTTCGTAGTGTAATCAATTCAAACAAATCTGTCCCCTTTGGAATATTATTTTTGCGACAAAGTTGGTACGGCAAACAACGTGCGAATTATCCGGACATAAATATCGACAGACTAGACGTATATCTAATTGGTTACAATTATTTTACGTATAACTTGATGGAGGCGAGAGAACAACAATGTAAAGAGGTTATATACTGGTAGTATGAACGTGTAAACTGTTTTTGGTTCCCTATAAAATCGTTCATTGCATAAACTGTATCTAAATTTATCATTAATGTGTAATTACTTTTCACTGTTAATAAGCAAAGTCACACCGCATCCGTCCAAAGTTGATCGCACAATCAATAAGATATTTCCATTGTATGTTTATTATGAAAATCGCAGTAAATAAATGCAAGTTTATATAGCCGCTTGGTTAAGCATTTTGTTCATCGTAGGCACTACGTCATATAAGCTCATATTATCAGTATTTTGTCAATCTGTTCATGCGATGTTATTCTACTGTTACATTCATTTAACACTATTATTTACATACATCACGAAACGCCACTGGTGTTTCTATCAGTTCCAAGTGGTTTCATTTCTGAATTAATAACGTAGAAAGTATATACTGAAGTCCTCAGTGTGTTACCACTTAAATGCCTTAAGTTGGGTATTTACTGAGTTGTTAACCTTTAGAACGTGCTAATATCGTCATAATGGAGCCATTACGAGGACGCTTATGTCCCTTTACAAGTACAGAAAGTGATTTTAAATTTTTTTTTTTTTTTGATACAGTTTCTCGCTGTTAGCCAGAGCGGCTTTCACAGCTCAACGCGGGCAGGGCCGGTCTCGCAGATTCGTCTAGAAAAACTTTTACGAGAACCTTTACGTCCATTTATAAATACATAGAGGTTTTTAATTTTTTTATACGATTTCTCACTGTTGGCCAGAACAGACTTTTTAACTTAGCACGGGTTGAAGGCGAGGTCACGAATTCTCTGAGAAAAAAAAACTTTGTTAAAGTTTCTCGCCGTTAGCTGGAACTGACTAGTTTGTCGAGAAAAGTATCGGCCTTTATGAAGACGCTTTTGTGACTTTACAAGTACGCAAAGAGATGGAATGTATCGAGTCCTGCGATCACCACTCGTGTTTTTCTTAAACGACAATTAGCAAAGTATCGTGAGAAATTTAATTTAAAATTCTTATAAAAAATTAGTTTTACTCCTTCAAAAGTATTCATTTGTTTTTTTCTAACGAATCGTGGTAATATTTAAATTTAGTATGATGTAAGCTCGTTCTAAGGGCTGTAATGTAACAATAATTGTGGCTCATAGTTTCGTGTAAATAAACACCTGAAGAAAATATTCTATTTCAGAACAGTGTAAAGACAACTTTTTTAATATCATTGAGATGGGAACGTTCATGACAAGTATAGTAGACATTTAAACATATTACATCAATATAATTAATAAATGAAGAGAGGCAAAGATATGGTAAAACATTAATATTATGAAAAAACTTTGAAATTTCATATATCAAACAATGAATTTTAAAGTCAATTTACATTGAAAAATCGAATTAATGAAATTATCCTGTTTAAATTTTAATAAAAATCTTATATAATCGCACTGTACCTCACTTGCACGAGTCTTTACACGCTCAATGATTTAAAAAGTACTTTGTGTCGGACACTGGATCCGAATGACTAACTGCTACGCATAGGAACTAAACTCAAGCTTTGCTCGTAAAACTGTCCACGTAATCTAAAACTTTGTTAACTATGATGTTCCTAATGACACTACAACATCAAAACATCCTGTAGTCCGTAATCTAGGTAACACATAACCACGATACTAAACAGTGGATCTATTGAATCTCGCTCAGCTGGCACCAATTATAGTTCGAACTCGGAGCGCGTGTGACGTCGACGATCGAGACGCACCCTAGCGGCCGAGCGGCGCGTGCACATGGGCACACTGCGCGCCCGCGGCGGGTCCATCTCGAACCCAGCGGCCGGGAAAGACCGCCACCGCTGGCCGAACAATCGCTCCAGGTAACATCTTAGTCAGATTCTGGTCGCCGCACTGTCCGCCGTCAAGGGCCTGTAGTCCCCGCGAGCCAGCTCTCGCATCTCGCAGTTGTTGTTGCCGTTCACTGTCTTTGGGCCCAAGGACTCTTCGTGTATACTACGCCTTGCGCATGGCTCTGACGCCCTCCCCAATAGCGCTTCTCTTTCGCTCGCCCGCTCTGGGCTGCCGCCGTGAGTGCGTACTCCTCCGTTCACGTTCACAGCATTGACAACTATCGTTTGGGACAAGGGTCCCCCGTGTAACGGGCTACCGTCTAGAAGCTCGCCAGCGCCCATTTCACTTCGCAATATTCTTATCTTCTGAATCATCTCCTTAATCTCACATCTAAGTATTCCAAGGAAACAGAACTTCAAGAACGCAATGACACAGTAACCTAAAACGAACAGCGCATCAGCAGTTTTCCTGAGCCATGTGAGTAATCGTTCAGCGCAAGCGGCAGTGTGCGGTATGCAGTGTACTGGTGTTAAGGACACTGGTGAAGTCGAAGTCGTTGAAAATGTAACGGGCGTGACTGCTGGCGTATGGGCTGGTATTCGACAGCAGCTGGGAGGCAAAATGGTTCGATTGAATGTAGCAAAATCCGAGGGCCCCGTGACACCGCAACAGCTCTGCTCTCTCTGCAGACGATCCCACGCCTCCGAGAAATCGACGTCGTTGTCGTATTCCTTCGCGAGTCTGATTCGAAGCTGCGGCCTCAGTTCTCGACACACGCGCTCGAAGCGGAAGACCCAATAGACTCCGATCGCAGCGTCGCCGACCAGCAGAGCAAGCAGCGCGAGCCAATATGCGTTGAGCATGCGTTCCGAGAGCCGTAGGGCCGCAAGGCAGCCGAGTAGTTGGAGCAGACCAGCTTGCACTGGTAGCGCCGCGTAGCCGTATAGGAAGCCGGGTTGTGCGGCGCCGAGGCCTGGGACCAGGTCGCGGCGGTAGTCGGCCAGCGCGCGGCCAGCGGCAGCGCAGAAGGCGAGCGCTGCTAGCAGCAGGGCCCCGTTGCAGGCGTAGATCCAGATGCGGTAGTAGCGCATGGCGCGGTGCGCGGCGGGTAGGTGCGCGGGGCGCGCGGGCGGCGGCAGCGTCATGGTGGCGCGCGCCGCCTCATCGCGCCGCCCGCGCCGCCGCCACACGACGCGCCCCACGCCTCTGCCAACCAATTCAATGTTCTATCTTGCTTATGTAAAAACAACAATACAACAAGAAAAAATCACGTAGTTTAATGGTTTTTAAAGTGTACCATGAAGCCAGAGATGTCGGGCTCGAATCCCGGTCCGGACCATTATAAATTATAATTTAATTTATAATTTGTTCGGTCTCTGGAAGGGTTTGACAGTGGCAGAGCGAGTGACTTAATGCTATCACACCCGTGGGGGAGTCATCCTGGAGCATATGCTGATGCACGAATTGGACGGGCTCGTCAAAAGTGATATCGGGCTCTCAGAATATTCAGCATGAAATGGTACTTGTACTGTATTTCGCAAAAAGAGTGAGGATTTTGGAGGTTCTTAAAAATACCGCTTAAGCAGTGTAAAAGCCGGCAACACAACCATTACGCGGACTGTGGCGCGGTTGTTCATAAGCGGTGGTGTTCTCTTACCATATAGGAGAACTATCTGTTCCGTTGTCCGCTATAGAATAATAAAAAGGATATAGGTTATATATATGTACCAATCTAAATTCAAATAGATTTTCTATCATGCATCCATAATTGAATCAGCACACAATGCAGAAAATAATTAGTAATTTATTCCGTCTGTCGAGTTGGACATCCAACAATTCACTTAGAGAACTAGATATCTCGTTAGCGTTAATTGATTGTATAAACAAATAAAACAAATCAATATTTTATTAATTTAGTTATAGAAGATTTTAATTAAATTCTATTTTTCGCGAAATGATTCGTTGAAACTGGTATAACCTACTTACAGAATGCCTTATTTAGTATTTCTTACTTGCCTAAATATTAAGATCTTTGGAATTTTTTCAAAAATATTTATTACTGATATTTAAAATATTTGTACTATTATTTATAATAATGACTTAAAAATTTAAAACAATTACGAAAAAATATATATGTCTATAAAATCCCTTAAAAAAATAGCTTTTGTATACTAAAACACTTTTTTTTATAGTATAGCTGGCAACGGAGCAGGTGGTTCTCTTATATGGTAAGAAAACACCGCCGTACATGACAACCGCAATACAGTCCGCGCTTTAGGTGTGTTGTCGACTTTTTACGCCAATTAAGCAGCATTTTTAAGGGCCTCAGATATCCTCACTCACTCAGCGAAACACAGTATAATACCGTTTCACGCTGAGTATTCTCTGAGTCCGTGGTATCACTTGGGACGAGCCGGTCCAATCAGTGCATCAGCATATGCTTCAGCATAGCTCTACCACGGGCGAAAATGTTATATGTTAAAATAAGAATTGACTTAATTAAAACCAACAATGTCCATTCACATACGATAAACAAATATATAGATTAAACACATAGTTATTTTATTTGACACTTTTAAAAAATAAACTTTTATTATGAATGAATGATTGAATTCTTACAGTCCGCCGCCCGTGCCTTGCGTTCGAAGTCGCGCTAGTCACAGAAGCGGACGCACAATGCTCTGTAATGCTCCTACAAGCTCTGTTCGGTTCCTGAAACGAAATATTACGTAACTGTAATCATATTTTAAATAATAATATATAAATTGTATCAATTATTTTGTTTTTTTTATGGTATAGCGGGCAACGGAGCAGGTGGGTCTCCTATATTATAAGAGAACACCGCCTCCCATGAAAAACCGCGCCACAGTTGGGCATGGTTGTGTTGCCGGTTTTTTTATGCCGCTTAAGCGGCATTTTTAAATGCCTCGGATATCTTCACTCACTGCGAAACACAATACATTTATCGTTTCACGCTGAGTATTTTGTGAGCCCGTGGTACCACTTCAGACGAGCCGATCCAATTAGTGCGTCAGCATATGCTTCAACATGACTATCCCACGGGTGAAATTTTTTAATTTATATTTAGGTTATCCCAAAATTAACGCAACATTTTAATTACAATTTTTTTTGGGTGCCAATGTTTTATGGTAAAAGTACTGTCACGTTGGAATGCGGATGGCCGGCCAAATTAATGCATAAGGATATTATTCAGCACGACTCTCCCACAGGTAAACCTTATCACAGGAACTCGCGAAACAATACAAAATCCTATCATTACAGTTATTAACAGTCGTCGTATAATTTACAATGACCTTCTGTTTCGCAATAGCCCTTAGGGCCATCTAAAAATACCACTCGACTGTGCCGAGAATAGGAGATACTTGACATTCAACGAGTCGCGTTGGCATTAAGATCGTATGTAGGCGTTCGTTTCAACCCCGCTGAACTTAGATTTAATACTCTGCTTATTGAAATTTCGGCCATGAACTTTGCTGACCTCAGATTATTGCCATCTCAGTGTAACTCCTGAAAATTGATTTATCATATCTATTTGTTAAACAGAAACCAAGTTGAGCCTGTATTAAAGCACCAATATCGATATTAAAGTAAAGAATAGTAGTAGAAGAGGGAATGTCAACGCCGCCCATGGACAACTGTGCCACAGTTCACGCATTGGTTTCACACCGCTTAGGCGGTATTTTTAAGTGCCTCCGATATCCTCACTCGTTCAGCGAAACACATTAGAAGCACCGTTTCAAATACAACTACAATTTCACGCTGGTCATTCTGTGAGCCCGTGGTATCATTTCGGACGAGCTGGCCCAATTACTGCCCTAACTTCACGACTAACGGCTCAGGTCAAAAAGTCCTTAGTCCTTGCTAAAGAAAATACTGAGAGAAATTTCTCCTGTTTTGACGTTTTCATTATTGATTACTAACATTAAGTGTGATGAGGGTACGCATTCAATGCGGCATCGTTTTTGGAAATATTGGCGTACAAATCTCTTACAATGTCGGCCTATCACGAACAGTATGTAGAAATAAACACAAAATTTTGTGAAGTCATTGAATTTGCGAAACAAAAATCTAATAAAAGACAATGGCAGTATATTTTTGTTTCACTTTAAATGCATTTTGTTTACTGTCAACCCGTGTTTGGCATTCTAAATAAAATTTCCTTTGAATAATATATGAAGCCTTAAATTCGTCGTTTTATTTATATAAGACAATAAGTCTTGTTTAATCTTCTTATGATTTATTTTGGGATTGTAATTTTAAATAAAAACCTTTTTTTAAGTATTATAATTGTATACAAATTATATAAAATAAAACTATAACACAACAGAATTCACCTAAAAATAGAAAATCAACATTTCAAGTATATAATTTAAATTAATTATCTTATATTATTTGAATTATATATAAAAAAATATTATTTAAATTAATACATTTTTAACAAAAAATCCGTGTCAGACATAACGTCTGTTAAATTCACCGTAATTACAGCTAGCTGTACAAATGTTATTCTATAGCGAACAAGGAACCACTTAAGCGGCGTAAAAAGCCGCGAACACAACCATGCGATAACTGTGGCGCGATTGTTCTTGGGCGGCGATGT